>CBVK0100577452.1:0-10659 GCA_900067695.1 Picea abies | reverse complement strand
GGGAATGCACAAAATACAATGAACATGAATGGAAGCTGGTATGCACCGGAGAACAAGAAATATGTACATATAGTAAAAGAGACTCAACGAATAGTCTAGAAGATAGGCAGAAACATGAGCCTTTGCGCTTCTCCATCCATCGCTATAAACATGTAATTTTTTTTGCCTTGCCCAAAATATATTACAAGCCACAAAATATTATGAAATTGCATAGCCGTAGGTAAACGATTTCTGGTTTTGTGTGGCAAATTATCCATATATGCTTCTACTGATAGAAATACATGTTCTTTATCCTCTACACAGACTGTTGTGCCCACAATACAAGTTTTTGGTTTTCTATGGCAAACTACCCAGACATGCTTCCAGACACCAAAATATAATCTTGCAAAATCTTTTTTGTACATATCATATATCAAGTACAACAGAAATTATATCATGCACACACCAGTCTTTATAGAGGAGAAAGAACATGTAATGTCATATGGGCACATCTGACCATACATAGTTTATAAATGTAGCCTACATATGCTTTATTCTAATAAAAAAACAGCGGATATTGCAATTTCACATGTAATCCTCGAACAACTTTGCATGCAACTATTTTCTTTCATGCCAGCACTGAAGCACCAACAAATCTCACAGCAGAACAGATATCGACCTTAGTAGACAGGGAAAATAACACAACTGCATGTCGACTCATGGGTGTAGGGGTTGAACACCGTAAAGCGCCACAAAAAACAATAATAATAATAAAAAAAAAAACCTCCAACCACCGGTGTTGGACCCCAACCCTGCAAGGGCAAATCAAACAAAAGAAAACAGCAAGCACCAAACCAGCGAGAAATCACGAACAAGTCGAATTGCACCCCCAGGGCCCCAAAGCAGAAACTCGAGTCAAACAAACAGAACCAGCAACCCACGAACCAATGAACCAACAAGAACCATCGAGCCAGTAAACAACACCTCCAACCACCGGTGTTGGACCCCAACCCTGCAAGGCCAAATCAAACAAAAGAAAACAGCAAGCACCAAACCAGCGAGAAATCACGAACAAGTCGAATTGCACCCCCAGGGCCCCAAAGCAGAAACTCGAGTCAAACAAACAGAACCAGCAACCCACGAACCAATGAACCAACAAGAACCATCGAGCCAGTAAACAACATATGTATCTCCAACGATTACGAAACTGCAACCGAAGCACAGAAGGAACCGAAAACATACGACGACCATGCCACTACAAATAAAGAAACATTTTTACTTGCAAACTGCAAACATTGAACAACAAACAAGGAATAGAAAATGAAACTATGGCATGGAAACTTACTCCAAAACGATGAAATGCAGAAGTGCAGGTCGAATCAAGAACAAAACAACAACAAGCAACAACCGATGAACCAGCGAAGAATAAGCACTCACCGAACCAGTAAACAATGTATGTAGCTTCAACGATGAAGAAATTGCATTGCAAAGGTAGAAGCAGGATAAAACATACAATGACTATTCAACTAGCAATGGACAACAACACTGTGCAAATTCACTGTAACATTGTACTCCGAGAAGCATATTTAGATGAACATTTAAGGTTTTCAGGTTGTCTAAGGACCTCACGGTATGCAAACATTTAAGCTATCAGGCCTGTTGGGGGACCTCGCGTCATGTAAACATTTAAGTTGTCAGGCCTATTGAGGAATCTTGAAAAAAGTGTCAATACATTTCAATACAAATACATGCGGAAAGGACGTTATAAACTTTGGAATTCTCAATCACTATAAAGCTTGGATATCAAAACATTTCAATATGATTAGTACAAATAAAAACTTAGGGATATATTCAACTAGCAGAAAATGCTAATACAAACATTTGAACTAATGCTAACATTAATCCACCTTCAAGCAATACATAGGTAAAATATATTATTCAAAAAGACTGTATACAAGAAAATTTTTGGATATGTTGCCATATAAAACATTGAGAATAGAGAAGCCGGCAATAAGACTTCCAATCTCTTATCCAATATATGTTTTTAATTCCCTAGCTCCAACAATAGGTATTATGCAAATATTTATAGTCAAAAGACAAACTAATATGTAGTCAACGAATTATCAATCACTATAGTCTCTCTATGCCTAGGTGAGGGCAGAGACTAATAACATAGTTCCAATACAATTTCAATCACTTGACTCTTTTTATTATATAACTTTTTATATTATTATAAAAAGTTTTTAACTAACCAAAACTCTAACAATCTAATAAACCTTATTAATTAATCAAGTTACAAACAACTAACTAATATATCTTTTTAAAATAATCCACTTTATATTTATTAATTATACACTAACTATTTAATATCCATTTTTGAATGGAGAAATGGATTTAACAAGATGAAAAACTAAGAAATAATCACTCAAATCTACAAACCTAACAATTTCTCACTAGATTTTGGACAAATATCCTTGAAAAAAATCCTCATTTAGTAGAACGTTTATCCTACACCATTAATAAATTAATAAATTAGCGTACAACATTAATACTAAAATTAGGGTACAACATTAATACATGTTATTTAATAAATATAAACAAAATACATTAAATAACAACTGATCGTGCTAGTATCAAGTTTAGAGATGGTACGTATCCTACAATTTAAATTTCCTGCGTAGAAACAGAAATCGGAGGCAATTCTTGTATGTGATCTCCATATTCGCTGCTATTGGCGTTCAAGAAGTTGAGGAAGAAATTAGGCTGAGGAGGTTGGGGAACTGCAAGGGTTCCTTGCAGCATTTTAGCAACATTTCCCATGGAAGGCCTGTCATCTGGTCGGCTCTGAATACACCAAAACGCTGTTTTCACCATTCTCTCAATGGCCTCCAACTGAAAGCGATCATCTCTTGCTCCACTCACAATGTTTTTGTCCATGACCTCCTCCATATGCCTCCCCAAAACCGCCCACTCAAAAGCCATCTTTGGAAAGAACCATTCATCGCCCTCGTCAGTGGATTGACTGAAGCATAGATTCTTCCTTCCGCTTACAATCTGCAGAAGCACAATCCCAAAGCTGTATACATCTACTTTTGCAGTAATAGGCTGGTTTTCCTGTATCCAGTATTCTGGTGCCAGATATCCAGGAGTCCCTCTGATGTTAGACACGCTCAAGCTGCGCTCTCTCTCAACCAGCTTTGCCAGGCCAAAATCCGAGATCTTGGGACAAAAGGCCTCGTCCAGCAGTATGTTCTCCGGTTTGATATCTCGATGGAGAACCCATTCCAAGCACTCTTCGTGCATGTAGGCTATGGCTCTGGCTACCCCCACTGCTATTCGATATCGTCTGCTCCAGTCCAACACAACTCTTTCGCCTCCGCCCTGGTTATCAAAAAAATATTTGTCTAATGACCCGTTGGGTATGTACTCGTACACAAGCAATCTGTGTTCACCCTCTGTGCAGAAACCCCACATACGAACAAGGTTGAGATGATGGATTCTCCCTATAATTGTCACCTCTGCCCAGAATTGCTCTTCACCTTGAGATACCCCCTTGAGCTTCTTCACTGCAATCTGTCTCTGATCAGGCAGAACACCTCTGTACACCGTCCCGAATCCTCCTCTGCCCACTTCATCACTGAAATGATTAGTCGCGGCTTTCAGCTCTGCGTATGTGAATCTCTTTGGCCCCCCGCCTGTGAGATCGGAAGAGCGGTTCAGCAGGAATGCCGAGACGCTTTCAGCTCTGCGTATGTGAATCTCTTTGGCCCCCCGCCTGAAAGATTCAGTACAATATCTGAACTGAATATTTCGGCCATGTGTCTATATTTGGAGTACTTCCTCAGAAATGCCCAGAAAGCCAAAACTCCACAGAAAAGCTCGATGCCAAATATAGAGCAAATTATGATAAGATCACGCGTTGTATTCTCGGAGTTGTTTGGCGGAAACGGCAAACCCAAAGCAGCTTCGCATACATTTTCCTGGACAGAGAGCATACCCGTGTATGGATTGGAGA
Organism: Picea abies; assembly: GCA_900067695.1. Lineage (NCBI taxonomy): Eukaryota > Viridiplantae > Streptophyta > Pinopsida > Pinales > Pinaceae > Picea > Picea abies. The sequence goes on along the minus strand of CBVK0100577452.1, from coordinate 6,665 downwards.
CATTTTTCTCTTCTGCAGACAGCTTCAAGTACGTGCGCGTTTCCGATTCTGGAGACCAAAATCCATTCATTAATCTGCCAAAAAGGTGGACGCAGTATCCACTGCCGTCCAATTTGTGTGAGAAACCCAGACATCCGCAGTTGTTCAAACAAGCCGACATACAGTCTTCGAGTCTCGGAACATTTCTGTTTGTCTGATTCCATTGTCCAGTGAAATTAACATAATCCAACGGAATAAATTGATAGTCGACACTCTGATAATTAGAATTGCATGACAGTCGGGGAAATTGAATAATTCTCTGGCAGCTACGAGGATCAGTACTATTTCGATGGAATCCCGGTGGACATTGGCATTCTGGCGTACTGTCGTTCAATTCGGGTGTTTTGCATATGGCGTTGTCTCCACAAGTGCCGTGAATTTGACAACGCTCTTGTACTGCTTCCCATACTACTTTCCAAAAAGAGTTGTTGTCCCCGTTCCAACTGTAAATTCTGAGATTTCCATCGTAGTCTAAAGTTAATCTTCTTAAGGGACCGGCCGGATTCCCAGTGTCTAATGCCATCAAAATCTTCGAGTTGTTTGAATTTACAAGATTCCCAGCATCGCCTAAACTTAGATAGCCATCAACGCCCAGACTAAATGCATCATTATTAGTTTCCAAAGCCCAATGCAAAGCCCAATAAAAATCAAGTTGATCTAATCCTAATTCGCTCCTGTTATAATACAAGGAGGGCGTTTGCGTGATGGGCTGAGAGGCAGAGAAGATGTAGACACCTGAGGCGTAGGTGCTAGCATTTCTCCTCGACACCAATCTACTGTTCTCCGATAATTGTTGTGTTGGAAGAAGAGTAAAGGTAGGAAAGTCGAAGCTCTGCCAAACATGGCGCTCGTTGCTTGTATTGATCACCAAATTCCCCGATTCCAGCAAAACCATGTCCATTTCAGCGTTGGAAGCTGGGATCGCCGCACTCCATTCTTCTCGGGCATCCGAGTCAGATATAATGAGATTTCCATCCATTAGGGTTAACGAAGACTTGTAGCCTACGAGATGATCTCTATTAGCCATCCATGCCACGGTTCGCTGAGGATCGTTGGCATACCAGACAGCAAAAGCATAATTATTTGGAGAAACATTATAAAAGCCGGCAGAGAATGTCCCGTTTGGAGAAACCAGGTATGTGTTATTTCCAGGCTTCCAACCAGAGTTTTTCAGCCGAGCAGAGGATATAGCTAATTCACTTTTATGCCCTTGCCCTCCTTCCTCACATCCCACCAAAATCAATAACTGTAATAAAAAAAATGTAACAAAAATCTGCGACGCAGTGTCCATGGCGTTGGACTTACCACAACCCAAGCCTCGTGCAGCTCAGGACACAAATTAAATTATACACAATGCAAATTCAATCCATTCTGGGCAGAATAGAGGAGAAATCAGCTCCGGCCTGCATTCAGTTCGACTTTTATGTCAAATTTAAACATTTGGGCGAGTAAATAAACAAATGTACGGAAAGTTCGGTGTTATTTGGGGGACAAAAAGTCGTTGGTCAATATGAAACTACTCACTAAAATATCATTGATGGTATGAATGATAGGAGTAAATGAGATTTGGTTTTTGATGAAAAGTATTTAATTAAAATACTGATAGGATATTGAAAATACAATCAAGAAAAAGGAAAGGAAATGTTTAATTTTAAGGAAGAAATGAAATTTGGTTTATATTCAATCACGTAAATGATGAGATTTGATTTCTCATGAGAATATTAATTAAAATAATTGATAGGATATTGAAAATACAATCAAGAAAAAGGAAATGTTTGATTTTAAGGAAGAAATGAAAGTGGTCCATGATTCAACCACTTAAACGACATTGGGTTTTTGATGGGAAGTATTTAATTAAAATAATTGATAGGACATTAAAAGAAAGGAAGAATTGAGATTTGCTTTATGATTCAACCCATCATTCAAAAAGTAAATGAGATTTGGCTTTTGATGGGAAGTATTTAATTAAAATAATGATAGGAGTAAATGAGATTTGGTTTTTGATGGAAAGTATTTAATTAAAATAATGAGATCTGGTTTATGAACCAACCACTCAAAAAGTAAATGAGATTTGGTTTTTGATGGGAAGTATTTAATTAAAATAGTGAGATTTGGTTTATGAACCAACTATTCAAAAAGTAAATAAAATTTGGTTTTTGATAGGAAGTATTTAATTAAAATAATGATAGAAGTCAATGAGATTTGGTTTTTGATGGGAAGTATTTAATTAAAATAGTGATAGGATATTGAAAATACAATCAAGAAAAAGGAAATGTTTAATTTTAAGAAAGAAATGAAATTTGGTTTATGATTCAATCACATAAATGATGAGATTTGATTTCTCATGAGAATATTAATTAAAATAATTGATAGGATATTGAAAATACAATCAAGAAAAAGGAAATGTTTGATTTTAAGGAAGAAATAAAAGTGGTCTATGATTCAACCACTTAAATGACATTGGGTCTTTAATGGGAAGTATTTAATTAAAATAATTGATAGGGCATTCAAAGTAAGGAAGAATTGATATTTGCTTTATGATTCAACCCATCATTCAAAAAGTAAATGAGATTTGGCTTTTGATGGGAAGTATTTAATTAAAATAATGATAGGAGTAAATGAGATTTGGTTTTTGATGGAAAGTATTTAATTAAAATAATGAGATCTATGAGATTTGGTTTTTGATGGGAAGTATTTAATTAAAATAGTGATAGGATATTGGAAATACAATCAAGAAAAAGGAAATGCTTAATTTTAAGAAAGAAATGAAATTTGGTTTATGATTCAATCACGTAAATGATGAGATTTGATTTCTCATGATAATATTAATTAAAATAATTGATAGGATATTGAAAATACAATCAAGAAAAAGGAAATGTTTGATTTTAAGGAAGAAACGAAAGTGGTTTATGATTCAATCACTTAAATGACATTGGGTTTTTGATGGGAAGTATTTAATTAAAATAATTGATAGGCATTCAAAGTAAGGAAGAATTGAGATTTGCTTTATGATTCAACCACTTAAATGAGATTTTGTTTTTGATTGGAAGTATTTAATTAAAATAATTGATCTAGTTTGATTTTTTTAAAGAAAAAATAAGATTTGCTTTATGATCTAACCACTTAAATGAGATTTGGTTTCTCATGGAAAGAATTTATTTAAAATAATTGATGGGATATTTTTTTTTAAAGAGAATTAGATAAAATAATTATTCAGAATTCTCAAAGAAAACTTGCAAAAGGAGGAAACTTACAAACCCAAAAATACACCCGTTGCAAACATGGAAAAAATTGACTCGTAACTAGTTAAATAGTTCACATAATTTGTATGTAGTTGAGTCTTATACAATATTTCAAAATTGCTTCCATGATATAGTCTATCGAAGATTCCTAAAATCAAAATACAAAATCAGAAGGTCTACAAATAATTTAGCTAGGTGATTATTTCCTGCCTGTTTCATCTTCTTCCTGCTCTGGTGGAAAACTCAAGTCTGGGATGGGCTGTTGAGGGCCTAGAGATGACGTCGCATCCAAAATGGTTGTCGTTGAACGAGATGGAGACTGGGGACCTGGTCTGAATCTCATTTCTTCTACCTCTACCCTGATTGTTGTGCATTCATCCTATAGTTGTTGCTCTGCCAAGATTTCCAATGCAATGAACACCCTAGCAGACAAACCATGAACTTGAATTTGTAACTCTTGAATGGAGTGGACCAGCTCTGTGTGCTCTTCTTTCGATAGTTCTCTCCTCCATCGTGCAACTCCTTCCCTTCTCCTAGCCATGACTTAGTTCCTTTCTACACTATCTTCCCAGTTTGATACTAGAATGACCACCAACAAAGCCAATTTCCAATTATGCAGTTGTGTTGTCTTCATGTGCATCTGCCCAAAGACTTATGTTTAAAATTTCCTTGCATCATGTGCGAATTGATATCCACGTAGAGGCGGGCTAAATGTCCATGAAATCCATTAAACTTGAATTTCTCTCAGACATCATCTGAGCTGGCGAGGAGGGGTTATACAATCATTATCTTGTGTGGATGATGTCCAAATGACCTAGGATGACGTGGAGACCATGAGGAAAAGTACAAGAGCCAGAAATCCAAGAGAGGATAAGTCAAGGGGGGCTGGCCAAACCTAAATTGGAGAGGAATGTGGACATGTGCAACATGTTATGGAGGGTTAGGCTCTTTTCTCTTGATAAAGAGGGTAATAAGTATAGTTGGGGTTGCCCACATGTGAAGGAAAAGGGTCTGAACATGGCGTAACTCCACCATCGTATGGAAAAACCATAGGAGTTAAGTGCGGTATAACTGTGATTTCACTAATCCTAAAAAACTCACCTTGGATATAACCTTATATCAAAACCTTAATGGACCCTACCTTATGAAAGGTACTTGGAACCTTGATCGATGTCATGGGACTTGATCTAGAGAGAGTATATTATTGTTTCTAAGAGATTCAATAGGGTCTCTTAATGCCAAGTTTGTTTGTCTGTCAGCGATTGAGTTATTATGACAGAGAATATGCTTAGGTACAACATTATGAAATGCTTCAATTTCCTGGTAAATTCTCAAGAATATTACCGTTAGCTTCATATCTCTGGGAAGTTCCTTCTTTCTCAATTGTTTTTTAACAATTTTTGAGTCCCCACAGACTAAGAAGGAGTTTATGCCTTGTTGACATGCCAATTGTAATCCTTGCAGTAGAGCATAAGCCTCTACCTGGTTGTTAGATGCATTTTCTAAGTTTCAGGAGTATAGCAACTTAATATGTCCTCATGGGGAAAGAATGACCCCACATGCTCCTACCACCCCGGGCTGGCTTTGGAGGTTCCATCAAAACTCAAAACATGTCCTGTTTGAGATTGTCTCCAAACATCAAACTCTGGTGGTGAAATATATATGAAGCTATCAAGATGGTCTGGAAGAGTGGTTGTTGATGGTGCTGGGAATGCCACCATGTAGGGGAGGATGCTCAGGGGAGATATTTTTATACCATAACTCTTATTCTTTATTTAGTCATTGTTGGACTGACAAGTTTTGTTTTCTCATATTGAAGTGCTCTACTAGTAAGCCTAAGATCTTTGAGATCACCACAACCATGGTGGAAAATTCTTCTGAAAAAAGAGCTCGATTTCTCGTAATCCAGATTTTCCATGTAGAGAATTTCGAAAGGGGCAAGAATATTTCTTTAAAGGCTTGCTTCTTATCTAAAGAATCCTTGTAAGAGGCCTTCCATTTGTTGAATTGTTTGATGGGGGCGTTTGGCCACCTGATATGAGAAAATAAATTTTCCAACACATGTTTCCATACCTCCCTAGTGAACAAATTGTCAAGAAATAAGGGAGCACTAGTTTCTTTAGCTTGGTGGTAGAGAGTGAACCTATAAGGACCTTTGAACCCCCTTTTCTACAAATTTTCCCCTGTAAGGATCTTATTGTGAGCCAGTGTCCAGTGGAATATATTTATTTTTGGAAAACCATCTGTATTCGACACTTTACTTCACATGTTTGACTTTGGGGAAAGAGTAGACTAAGGTAGAAGGGTTGTGTAATACCCCAAGGCTGAGCCCCTTCTGAATTGTAATTTTTCTTATAGGCTGGTGAGCCAAGTGGTTGTAAGCTGAAAGACTTATGTGTTATTAGGCTGGTGAGCCAGATGCCAAGGCTAGGAGCCTGATATTTTGTTTGTATATGTAATTATGTAGATCATTAATAAAAATATAAACAATGTTGCTTGTAGACCCTCCACGAAGAAGATTTATGGGGGACTAATCTCTACTAGGTAGGGTAAGGAAAGGGGGGGGCTAAGTATTTGGGCCTAGGGGCTAAGATAGGGGGATTACCTCTAGAGGAATAATATTTTAATATTATTTCCTGAAGACTAAGGTGAACATTATATATTTTGTTATCCTAAGTTCCTAGAAAGTGGGGAGTAAGCTAAATGGAGTGCATGCAGCTCCACGAAGACAAATGTCGACCTGGGCTCATGAAGTTAAAAGATGAAGCATCAACTGTGTTGGGGGGGGGTCGTGAGTCATTTTTCTGCCATCCTCCATCTGAGTTCACTAGTCGTACTCTGTCTGAACCGTTCTTGTCTCTGTGTTTGCATCTGCATACCCATGCACAATGAAGGGAACCCTCACAGGAAGGTTGGATTTCTTGCCATTCTGCCATCCTGTACGTGAACCATTCTTACCTCTACATTGTCTGACCCCGACATACCTCTCACACCTATGAAACCAAAAACGAGAAAGTTGTCCTGTGTTGTTTCCTGTGAAGCCCGACACAATTGTAGTCGCCTGAGTTGTGTTGTGAATTAGCATTAGGTTGTTGTCTTGTTGGGTGTCCATGCCCATTTTCCCCTGTTGTTGTCGTTGTTGTTGTTGTTGTTGCTACTACTGTTGTTGTTGCTGTCAATCGTACCCGGTTGTAGCTGAGTCATAGACTAGTTATTAGACATGTGAGTAGCTCTCTCAGGAGAGAGAGTCTGTTGGGAAGTGAGTTCTCCTGGAAGGGAGTCCCATAGCATCCACATTACTCTAACACTTCTGGTCTAGCCTGTTGTTGAAGCCCAAGGTAAGGGAGGTGTACTAGTCGATGGACTTGTATTAGTGAAGGTGTA
>CBVK0100577450.1:0-16428 GCA_900067695.1 Picea abies | reverse complement strand
AAACACATTTAAATTTCCAGGAATATGTAACAGACAATATTATTTTTTGATATATTTCAAATAAAACTATTTTTGTCTCATTTTATATTTGTGTGCTCATAAATTTTTATCTTCAACTATGTTGAATGTCAAGAAATTGTTTTTATTTAATTTGAATGTAACTTTATATGTGTCTTCTGCCTTTTATCTTTTTCTCATGCATATCTTTTTCGAACATAGCAAGATGGATTATATAGTTTCAAAAACTAAATGGAACTCTAGAAGCCACATGTCAATTACTAAATGGATACAACCTGTGCTTCATGATTCTTGCCACATATCCACTGCAGTTTCCATCTTCCTCCACTACTTTTCCCCCATCCTTGTGCATTTATTCCCAATTCAACCCAGGAGGGACTATGCTGCCATGCAACACTTGTTTCTCTCAGAAATAAATTCCCACTAAGTTTTTCACCTTTTATCATTTGAAAATAGTACTTAATATAAAATTGGTCACCTAAATTCAATGCCACTTTTTATAGTAATTTTTTCGATTTTAGAAGAAGTCACATTTTAATTTGATTATTATGACCACAATTTCTAGACTTTTATATGAAATAAATTGTTACATTGATTCTTTCAATCACATTGTATGAGTGATTCCTTCGATCACATCGTATGACCCATGTGACGCTTACTTACATAATCACATCATATGACTCATGTGATGCTAACATACATTTTTTAATTAGATTTCCACACTTAATATTCAGATTACAATATTGGAAAGGGATAGTATATATTTTATGTTGGATTAATGAAATGCGTGTTGTGAATTAGTAATGAGCAATTTATACAAATTTTAACCACAACTTATATTCATTTAAATTATTGAACAATTTTCATCAGTTCGTGATAAATATATTATTGTATCATAAACATTAACATCCATCGGGGCATAATAAATAATAATGAACAAATCCACACAATACATAGTACACCAATATTTATGTGGAAACCCAATGTGGGATAAAACCATAGAATGCTTTTATTATATGTCAAAGAATTACATTCAACAAAGAAACAAGTTCCAATTCCCTAGCTCCAACTGAAAGGGGCCTCCAATCCCTAGTTTCTTAGGCTCCAACCTCAAGGAAGCTCTGAATTCCTAACTCTCTGGATCCAACCAAAAGAAGGGTACAACCCCCTAGGTTCATCAACTTCAACTAGAAGGTGGCTACAACCACCCAATTCTCTGGCTCCAATGAGAAGGAGACTCCAATCTCCTAAGTCTTAGGCTCCAACCTAAAGGAAGCTCCAACTCCTTGGTTCTCCAGCTCTAACTAGAAGGAGGCTACAACCCCATTTCCTTTCCCTATCCAACCACCCTGAAATATAAATGACAAATGTAGACAACCTGTCACTGTCATTGAATCAACAAATGCCACTTTCATTGTCAACTTGTACCAATAATAAGTACCAACACAAGTGCATCAACTATGCACAACACAACTTGTCACAACAACCTATCACATCAATTGCATCAACCAAATCATATCTATTCACCAATCTCAATCACCAAGACAATGAACAATATCACCAAGATGTGTATCAACCAATACTACTCACAAACATCAACTATATGTACCAACATCAAGATTTTCTTCTAATAATATACCAAGATATCTAAGTCACATCATCCATAAAACATGTGTCACCAATACTAAAAGCAAGTGCCTCTAACCATGTACTGAACATGTATGAATCATCTATCAAAAACAAATGAATATATGACTCATCAAGATGTGACAACATCACCATACCATACAACTCATGTATGAACCAACTCATCAACTATATGTCTCAATCATGTACCCAACATGTACCTCAACCATATACCAAAGACATACACCAATATAACAATCAAAATTTCTCTAACAATTCATCACTCTATCCATAAGCCAAATACCATAAACACTTACATTAAACTGTGTGCTAAAACTTCATTCTTATGTATACTCAAGCATGTACCATATCATGACCAATTGTAACCACCAAAAAATGCATATAGACATACCTCTAATACTGTAGAAACCTTGTTGCATCTATAACATACCATACAACAATAGGAACAATTCCAATTTGAAAATATGATGTGGCTATCGAATTCATAACTTTCTACAACTACCAAATCACCCATTTCTATAGAAATACCCGCGGTTACAAAATTGGTGAATTTCTGCATCCACCAAAACTTTTTGTACCTACTGAAACTTGTGGCTATAGAAACAGTTGACGCTACATAATTTCTACTCTATTCAGCTACCGAAACCTATGGCTACAGAAACACGTGGGGTTACAAAATTATCACTTTCTGCATCTAATGAAACCTATGTTAAAATTTCTTCATCTCCTCATATTTTCACTCCCTCAGATTTGTCAATGATTATCTACAAATAACCTTTCACGAAATAAATATTCAATGATGTTCAATAGGTGCTAATGGGAGTCCCTTGGTCTGTTAATATACTCACCAAGTGGCTTCCTTTAGGGGTTATCTTCTAACTGTTTTACCGAACTTCCCTCTTATAATGATAACCCACTTTCAACTACTTTACCCACTTGCAATCACGTTATCCATAAATAGTAAACTTACCACTTCTTGTTGCAACCACTTTATTATTTAAGTAATTTCTTTTGCAACCACTTTCACTTATCCATAAATAGTAAACTCACCACTTCTTGTTGCAACCACTTTATTATTTAATTAATTTAGTTAGCAACCACTTTGACTTGGGAATCTTCTTTATTCCATTCTAAAATATTTTGACTTCTTGTTGACCTTCTATGGGATTATAGATTAATATAAAGGGTTCTCCAACTTCTTAAGGCCATATCTCCCTAACTGTGAGGAACTACATGGCGTACCGCATACCACTGTAAATGACATGATATGCACTATCCATCTTGAATAGTCTTACCTACATATTAACTGATATTCATGACTTTATACTTCAAACAAAATCTGGTCCCTTACCTATACTTTTTTTCTACTAGAATTCACTAACATACTTCTCCAAGGGTTGACATGAATCTAAAATATCACTCTCCAAGGGTTGACATCAATAACAACCAACTATACAAACCGATTGTCTATTAATATAAAACAATTGTCCATCAATCTAAACCAACTGGCCAACAATATCCCCCTTGGCATTAATGTCAACACCAACATTGATGGAATCACTTAATCATGGAAACACTCATGCTCATTCTCCCTATGATCATCTCTCCTCATCAATGTTTATATCTCTCCCCATTTTACATCAATGGAAAAGGGTATCTCTCTTTGGGGATGCTCCCCCTAAATGAACTCTCCTTGGGGATTCTCCCCCTATCTGCACTATCCTTTGGGCTTCTCCCCTCGTCTATATGTCTTCGATATTTATATGTGTTTATAAGCATTTGATTACTCTCTCTTCCTTCATATGAATAATCTCACCCCTTTTGACAAAGGGTATCACTCTAATGTAATGATGATGGCATGGCTTGCAATGCTCACTCTATGATCATCTCTATCATCTATCCTCTTGGAATCATACTTATGTTCTTACCTCTCTGTCTAAAAAATTCTTTGAATGATCTTTCTTCCTATATTCATCCTTTTGTTTCTCTTCAATATGTCATGTAAAATAATTGTAGGTCTTCTTGACCCTGCTTCCTTTTGAAGTTTTTGTCCATTGGTGCTTCCTTGTGTAATAAACTAACATATATAAAACGAATTCAAGAATAATCATTCAAATATTCATGTATCATTATCATCCATTATGATAATATTCCTTTATCTTTGAAACACTCTTTGAACAAATCTATCAACCCAATATCTAAATCCATGATCTCATCCACTATCATATATTTGTCCAAACCTGCTACTCAAATGTTCACAATGTTGACCCATCTCTCCCTGTACTATTTTGAAGTCTTCTTGGATACAAATGATCATCAAATTTGTCCATTTGTATTCTCTATCATACCAAACATTGCATGTTTGGAACAACTTGTATTGAATACATATCTTCCTGAATAAAATTATGCATGTGTAACTGCAAACTAATTGATGTGTGGGAATACTTATTTCTCGATCAATCTGTCATATTTTACTTATGTTATCTGACTACTATCAATATATCTCCTCAAACTCTATAAGTTTTATGAAGGAAAGTTCTCTGATATGTCTCAGTTGCTTCATATAATCCCCCTATTCAACATACATATTTATTGGGAGTCTCCAAGCTAGATGGCTCAAAAAAATACTTGTTCTGATGCATAGTAATATTCCTCCTCGTTTGTGGAGATATCTTCCAGTTAATCCTCTTTATAAACTCTCTCATCATCCTGAGTTTTGATATCTTCTTCTTTACCCTCTGCCTCAATTTCGACGCTGACCTCTTTTCCTGTAAATTCATCATGCCCTTGTGCTGCTAAAATTCGGTAAGTATGATTCCTTGGACTTGTTCTTCATTTACCTACTTCTATTGTTTTTTGCTTCTTTTCCAAGTCTTCTTGTGTCTGTCATCGATATTTTTTTCATGCCAGGCTTAATCATGTATCTACAATTTCAAGATATGTCTCCATAGTTGTGTCATTTTTGACATTCAATATTATGTAGATCCACATAAGCATTTATTTCCTGATCGTTTCTTTCATAGGCCCTGCAATCTACAACTTTATGTCCAAATTTAGTACAATTAAATCAACGAACATGAAATAAATTTACATACCTTGAAGTTAATGATCTTCTTTTTGGTGTACCCCTCTAAACTATTTCCTTGGCTGATCAAAATATTATCTTTGGTTGTTTCTTTCATAATCATTGAAGCTTCTTTGTTGTCTAAATGTAGAAGGTCTTATGTATTCATTCCTTTATGATTCTTGTTGATCATGATTCCTTCCTTTGAGAACATCTGCATAACTCATTTGTTCTATTGCTTTCATCATGGAACTTGAACCTTCCTCAAAATGACCATTCTTCAATCCTAGTCCATATTTGTCAATGTATGGATTTTGACTGTTGAAAATGCTTTCTAACATTTGAGAACTTTTCAATTTTTTTCTAGGCTTGTTGACTTCATCTCTCAATGTCATGATTTCCTTTTCAAGCTTCTCACACTCTGTTTCTTTATTTATCATCTAATATGAATTACTTATTCCTTTCTTTTTCCTTCTTCAAGTTGAGTTTTCAAGTAGATGTTTTCTTCTTTGAATGATTTGTTTTTCTTCCTTTCCTTCTTCATCTCAGTTAAAGCATTGAATAATTCTTCCTCAAGATCCACTTCTCCTTCTTCATTGTTTTTTGTATTTTATGTATAAATAAAGAGTACTCTCTCTGAGTCACTATTTCTTTCATCATCTTCATCAGATGAAGAACTACATTCTCTTGAGTAGAAAGTTTTCTTGAAGACTTCCCTTTTATCTTTCCTGTTTCCCTTTTAATATTTATTTACTTTCTTGGGGTCCTCCTTTTCATCACTATCTGTCTTCTTATCATAAGGACACTTATTTGTAAAATGACCAATTTTACCACAATTAAAACATTTTAATGGAAGCATACCTTTGACCAATTTTACCACAATTAAAACATTTTAATGGAAGCATACCTTTGTATTTCTCAGTTCCTCTTTTCAATTTTCTGACGAAGTTTTCCATTTCTTCATCTTCTTCTGAATTATCACCACAATTGCAATACGACTTGGACTTTGGATTTTATTTTTCTTACTTCTTTGTCTTCTTGGATGCCTTGAACTTTGCATCCTTCGTGGTTGGATTTTCCTGTTATGTCCTCATTTCATATCCTATAAATAGTTCATGTAGCTCATCCATGCTTATCGTACCCAAGTCTTCTCTTTCTCCTAGGGATGAAATCATCAGACCAAATATCATTGGTAGAAATCTTAATACTTTCTTAACAATGACATATTCCTTGATCTCGTCTCCCAAACCTTTAATACTATTTACTATTTCATCAAATCATAGAAAGTAAGCTATTATGTTTTCATATTCATCCATATTCAATTGTTTGAACCTCACTCTACAGGTTTGAAGTTTAGATACCTTGACTTTGCCATCACCTTCATATATATTCTCCAGTTTGTCCTACATTTCCTTTGCGGATTCACAATGCATAACCATGGTGTATGATGATTTAGTCAAACCACTCAAGAGAAAATTTTGGCTCTTGCATTATCATCTTCAAATTTTTTCCATATTTATCCATCGACGGAGTGGATGGTGCTTTGTATCGATTTACCACTGCTTTCCAAACATCAAATCCTTGTTCCTGCACATACACTTTCATTCTTCTTCTCTAAAAGCAATGATTCTCACCATCAAACTGTGGTATCCCAATATTAGTGTAATCCATGATATCCTTCTAGTCGTTAAACTATTTTGTTCAAGGAACCTAAATCTGATTCCAATTGTTGGATTAATAAGGTGGGGGGGGGGTGTGAATCAATAATGAACAATTTATACAACTTTTAACCACAACTTATATTCCTTTAACTTATATACAACTTTTAACCACAACTTATATTCCTTTAACTTATTCAACCATGTCCATTAGTTCATCATCAATAATTATTGTGTCATAAACATTAACAACCATCAGGGAATAATAAGAAACAATTAACATATCCACATAATACATAGTACACCAACATTTATGGGAAAACACAATGTAGGAGAAAACCACATAATGATTTTCTTGTATGTCAAAGAATTACATTCATGGAAGTGCTAATTTCCAATTCTCTAGCTTTGACTAGAAGGAGGCTCCAACCTGAAGGAAAATCCAACTCCTTAATTCTCTGGCTCCAAGCAAAAGGAGGGTACAACCCCCTATGTTCTCTAATATCAACTGGAAGATAGATACAACCACCCAATTATATGTCTCCAACTCCCTAATTCTCTGGATCCAATCTGAAGGAAGCTCCAACTCCCTGGCTCTCCACCTCCAACTAGAAGGAGGCTACAACCCCCTTTTCTTGCCCCGTCCAACCACCTTGAAATATAAATTCCAACTATATACAACTTGTCACTGTCACTAAAGCAACCGCTACCATTGTCAAATTGTCACTGCCACTATCAATTTTTACTGATAACCTATACCAACATAAGTGCATCAACTATGCACAACACAATCTCTCACATAAATTTCATCAACCAAATCAGATCTAGTCAGGAAGATCAATCACCAATACAATGCACAATATCACCAAGATGTCCATCAACCAATACTACTCACAAACATCAACAATATGTACCAATATCACTATGTTCTTCTAATAATATACCAATATATCTATGACACATCATCCATAAACCATGTGTCACCAATATAACTAGAAAGTGTCACTAACCATGTACCAAGTATGTACCAATCATGTATCAACAACAAATCAAACTATGACTCATCAAGATGTACCAACATCACCATACCATACACCTTCAAGATGTACCAACATCACCATACCATACACCTCATTTATGTGCCAACTTATCAACTACATGTCTCAACCATGTACCCAACATATACATCAACCATATACCAAATACATACATCAATATAACCATTAAAATTTCTCTAACAATTCATCACTATATCCATAAGCGAAATATCATAAACCCTTACATTAAACCATGTTCCAAAACTTCAATATTATGTAGCCTCAAGCATGTACCATATCATGACCAATTATAACCATCATAACATGCATATAGACATACCTTTAATCCTATATCAACCTTGTTTCATATATACCATACCATACATACCTTTAATCCTATATCAACCTTGTTTCATATATACCATACCATACAACAACAGGAACAGTTCCAATCTGCAAATATGATGTGGCTACTGAATTGACAACTTTTTGTAGCTACCAAATCATTCGTGGCTACAGAAACACCCACAGCTAGATAATTGCTAAATTTTTGTAGCTACCGAAACTTTTCGTAGCTAACAAAACCTAAGGCTACATAAACACCCATGGCTACAAAATTTACTCTTTCTAAAGCTACCGAAACTTGTGGCTACATAAACACCCGTGGCTACATAATTGTCACTTTATACAACTAACAAAACCTCCATTAAACTTTCTCCATCTCCTCAAATTTGCACTACCTCAAATTTTTCAATGATTACCTGCAAATAAAATTTCGCGACTTCAAGTCACTATTCAGTGATGTTTAGTAGGTGCTAATGGGAATCCCTTGTTCTCTTATTTATACTCTCTAAGTGGCTTCCTTTAGGGGTTATCTTTTAACTATTTTATCCAACTTCCCTCTTATAGGGCTAACCCACTTTCAACTACTTTACCCACTTGAAACCACTTTATCCATAAATAGTAAACTTGCCACTTCTTGTTGCAACCACTTTATTATTTAATTAATTTCTTTTGCAACCACTTTGACTTATCCGTAAATAGTAAACTCACCACTTCTTGTTGCAACCACTTTATTATTTAATTAATTTCTTTTGCAACCACATTGACTAGGGAATCTTCTTTATGACTTTCTAGAAGATTTTGACTTCTTGTTGACCTTCTAGGGGCTTCTAGATTACTCTAAAGGGTTCTATAACTTCTCAATGCCATATCTCCCTAACCATGAGGAGCTATGTGACATACAACATACCACTGTAAACAACACGATATGTACTATCCATCTAGAATGTTCTTGCTTTTTCATTCACTCATCTTCATGCCTTTATACCTCAAACAAAATCAGGTCCTTTACCCATTCCTTTGTGCTACCATAATTCACGACTGGACTTCTCCAAGGGTTGACATCAATTTTTAAGGGTTGACATCAATCTTCAATATCACTCTCCAAGGGTTGACATCAATGACAACCAACTATCCAAACCAACTGTCTTCCAATATAAACCAACCATCCATCAATCTAAACAAATTATCCAACATTTTATATTAGCTAGATGATAATTTTTTTATTTAACTTTTTAACATATGTGTATGGTCTGGTCTTCGATATGTGTGTATGGGATTAAAGGTTTTTAAAAATACAACTCATTGTGTATATATCCATTGAGAAAAGATTTTTTGAAGGAGTATATCAATTTTATAATCATGAAATTAACAAACAACATACCAAGTAATCATCTGTTTGCATAATCACAATGAATGTTTCAAGTTCACTTTATCTCAAATCCACGGTATTCAAAACATTAAACTAATTCAATTAAACCAAACTATTTGAATGAATGTAGTTAGTAGTTGTTTACATCTACTTTTTTCATTTTAGATAGATAAATATGGGGATAGGATGTTCAACTTAGAAAGACAATGTGTTTTGTTTGTATTTACATGAAACGTCCCTAAAAATTACTAACACCTCGTCATTGAAAGTTACAACCAGGAGTTCACTTATCGTATGATAACAATTTATGTATATTCCAAGTGAACATTTATGATTTCACTTTGCTTGAGTTCACATTCATTTCATAAAACCTATATTTCTTCTGCTCTCATCATCGATACTATGAATAGGCTTGGATAAGATAACCCTCATTTAAGAAGAATTTTTGGAACTAGACCGAGAAAATATGGGGTTTGTGTAAATGTAATTAATTTGGTGATCACAGATTTTGAAACGTGTCCATGTTACCATAGGACTCAACTTATATGTTTTACCTCTGTTTTCCTTTCAATTCTATAAATTTACATACCTTAGGTGGGTACTTCCAGCTTTGTTGCTATTCGCCTTGTTATACAATTCATTATGAACATATCCTTGTTACACAATTCATTACTATAAATTTGCATACCTTAAGTGGGTACTTGCAGCTTTACCTCTGTTTTCCTTTCAATTCTATAAATTTACATACCTTAGGTGGGTACTTCTAGCTTTGCTTCTATTCACCTTGTTATACAATTCATTATGAACATATCCTTGTTACACAATTCATTACTATAAATTTGCATACCTTAAGTGGGTACTTGCAGCTTTGTTGCTATTCACCTTGTTATACAATTCATTAGGAGCATAACCTTGTTACACAATTCATTAACATAATGATGGGTGAGTTTTATTTTTTTATACCTTAAGTGGGTACTTGCAGCTTTGTTGCTATTCACCTTGTTATACAATTCATTATGAACATAACCTTGTTACATAATTCATTAACATAATGATGGGTGAGCTTTATTTTTTTATACAATTCATTATAATAATGATGGGTGAGTTTTAGTTTTTAACTATATGTGACTATATATAGGTTATCGTTTTTATTATACAATTCAGTGTTATAATGATGGTTTTTTTAGGTAACATGATATAAATGTTATCGCATATATATAGTATATATGGGTAGTATTTTAAAAATAATTATCTCTTTAAATCAAACTTAATAATATATATAGGCACACAAACACAATGAAACAAGTGTATACTTCTTGAAAAAAAATACACCCATAAACTACAACTATTTGCAAACTTAAATCACATTATAAAAATAATATGTTAAATGTTGTACAAATGTTATGCATGCAAAGTAATAATACCCTATGTGAGGGAAATGTGCTCCAATAATTTGATAAAGCACATTATCAATGTGCTTTATATGGAGAAAACACATTAGTGATGTGCTTTAGATGGAAAATAATTATGAAGACGATGGAAACGTTTTTGAAACTCATGAAATCTTGTGTTCAACTACCTTTCCCAAGTGCTTGGTTCTCCCAATGAATTTTTTGTCTGGTCTCTCTAGGGTGTGTACAATATGTCCAACATTGACTTCTATCACACAAATCAACTAAGTCTGGATTCAGAATCAACTTTTCAAGAAGTTCTGTGATGATTTTTGAGATCACCTACCCTGTCCAAGTGCTTAATCTCACTAAAACGTTTATTCCTAATCCATGTAAGGTCTACACCTAGACCAACCTTCCCATCATATCATTAATCAAATCGTACCATCAATCGAACATGTGTTGTATGTCTAATGCAGATTTTGTGATGAACTAGTTAATTGTATCGAATCGTTCACCATGTCTATGAATGTTCCCACCGAACTGACTTCGCAAAAAAAAGCCTTCTCAAGAAGTGTGCCACACCACAACTATTTTTACTGCAAGAGTGGTGAAAAGAAACAAACTTATTTGATACCATATATTGTTGAGATAGTCATGAAGAGCTCCCCAACACTTCTCCAAAAAATGCAATGAATCTTCTCTGATACCATATGTCATATCTCCACAATGTTCCTTGCCAAACCTTGCAATCGTGCACCATTGGAGAGCATGTGAAACCATGAATTTTATCTCTTGGATGCTTATAACCACAAAGATTACTTCATATGGACTATGCCTCTTCACCTAGAGTATACCCATACTCCATTCTACACTACCAGTGAGTCACACGCCTACTCTAGTGAAATCTTATATACATAGACAATTTCTTACAACTTTAACACTTAGTCATATTTAATCATACATCCATGGAAATGAGAAGCCAAGAGAAAAATAATGAAACAAACAATAAAAAAATAGATATAGTGTGGGCAACACGAACTGTGCCTAACACTTGGCCAAGTCTTTATTATTGTGAAATAGTTACAATATGAGCAATACCATATTAATTACAACTTGGGAAGAGTCAAATGACTCGCCTCATGTCACATGACACTCATAAATAAATTTGTCACTCCAAGACTCTCTATCGTAACCATCTTTGTAACCTCCTGCAGTGCACCTCAAACATGCCCGCAGCCACAGACTTGTTGCATTTTCATTTCTACATTCTTCAAAGATTTTGGTTCTTCCTAACACATGCCTCCAAAATACCTATGTTTCGAGGATTGACCAAAATCATCTTAAAAAAATCTCTCTGAACTCAGTCCATTGAATCTTCCTCAAGGAAGCACAAGTCCTCGCACGAGGAGTGACTTATCTCCTTGAGGGAGCTCGCCCTCTTAGTCTTCCTTAGAACAACAAATATCTTCTTTCTCTCCTTCAAAGTTTCTTTCTTGGTTGTGCACCCTCTTTCCTTTATAGGGGCCCATCTATCACATCTCTTTTCCCATGGGTGAGTTGACCTGTCTGTTCACCAAGTTGCGCCCCTTTGCAAGGTTGGGCCGACTCGTCATGTGCACGCATTTAGATGAATTTCCTAGTCAACCCACCAAACACTTTGCTACGTCGTTTGGTTGTGCCAACGACTCGTTATCTTGGGTGCTCATGCCCCTTAGGTGAGTTGATCCAACTCTCCTAAGTGTACTCTCCATGCTTTAGCCAATTTCCCTTGTTAATGGAGTGCCCAAGTCATACTCTCAACCCTTCATGAAATCATCCATCGTTTGACTTGTGTCGCAAGGCACCTTAGGTGAGTCACCCCTTGGCACTTCACACACTAAAGGAACCCCAACTCTCGCCTATACGAAGACATTTGTCTTATTATTTGCACTAAAAATCATGCCTGCCCATTTTCCTCTATTTTAGTATGTGGTGGAATTGCACGTGCCTAGAATTGGCATCACAATCATTAAAATAACCACATAGTGAACCACAAAGGTAAGTATAAGTCCAAACCGAGGCCAAGGAAATAAATCACCATCACATAACTTCATAAATAAAATATTCCTTTTATAACGAAGTATTAACTCTTTGATAATGTCTCATTACTAAGTTTACTAAGTTTTTATTATTTAGGAGTCGAAACATAGAGATGAAAATGTCTTTTTTCAAGGGTGAATCTTTTTGGAAAAGATGAGGATCAACTACCAAAGCGATTTGGGAAAGGTTATTCTCAAGTACAAGAGAGATCTATGGAATTTGGAAAGTAGATAAGGTTACGCTCAAGTACAAGAGAGATCTATGGAATTTGGAAAGTAGATAAGGTTACGCTCAAGTACAAGAGAGATCTATGGAATTGGAAAAGTAGATAAGACTATGTATTATATGAAACTTAAAGGATATTATTTAATAAATATCATTCTAGTTAACACATTTTATTAAGGAAGGAGTTCTCCACATTGATTTTTGAAATATAATATTTTATTAATTTGCAAAACTTTGAGAAAAAAATTAAATTTAAATTATTGGATTGGGTTGGGTGTAGTATATTTTTTATTTAAAATGGTTAATAGAATTTAATTTGGGTTGGGTGTAGTATATTTTTTTATTTAAAATGGTTAAAAAAAATTATTTTATTTTTTAAATTTGAAAAAGCAAAAAATTTGAAAAAGATATTGCTTCAAATTATTTCAATTTTTTTTTAAAGTTTAAAGGCTTCATAAATCCTTAAAATTTTCGGAATACGGAGTAATTATATTTTTAAAACTCTGACCTATAAAATTATATCAAAGTTTTAACAACTTTTCTTCTTAAAGCTTTATGAAGTAAAAAAACATTATAAATTTACACACTGTGTTTCAATAAAAAGTTTAGAGCACCAAATTTAAAAAACCTTAAGCTATGGGCCTCGTCTAAGTAGATACTTGTGTTTTTACTATTAAAATAAATAGCGAAAACCTAGTGTGTCCTAAATTTTTCTTCCTAAAACTTTAGCAAATAAAAAAACATTTTAGATTTACTAATTGTGTTTCAATAAAAAGTTTAGAGCACCAAATTTAAAATACCCTAATCTATGGGCTTCGTCCAAGTAGATATTTGTATTTTTACTATTGAAATAAATAGCGAAAACCTAGTGTGTCCTCATTATGTGAAAATGTTATTGGAATCGAATAAATCAGGATGCTTTTTGCACAAAAGAATTCCGTTGCAAAATGCGAAAGGTTTGAATACGATAATCAAAATAGGGTATTTTAATGAATTAAATAATTTTATTCAATATTTATTATTTATTTATTTGTCTTTATTGAAATTTCCTTGTTTAATTATTATTTATTTATTATTTGTTTAAAACAAAATAAATAATAAAAAATAATATAATAATAATAGTTATATATGGAAGGTTATAATGTGGATAATTATACTTATAAGTTGTAGTTATCGTTTTTCAAGTATATAATATAAGGGAATATACCGAACATGCTTATAACTAATACATGAAAAAGGATGATTCAAGGAACTTCAGACGCCGCATATTGGGGCTACTTTGAGAGAGCTTTATAATAGATGATGGTTTCTAATTAGAGATTGTAAACACTACTTAGGCATATCATTTAGGAAGGTTAGAATATGATATAATAGTCTGAATATTATAGAGTAGTTTATATTATATTAATATTTAATAAAATATTATTTTTTTTCATTTTATATTGTTTATAAAAGTTGGAAAATATTAATTTTTAGGTGGAGAGAAAAATAATCATTTTTTTAGTCACTCAAAATAAATCTAATTAATATATTTAAAATAATATATAGTTTGAATTTAAATATTCTAAATCTAATTTAAATTTAATTAATATATTTAAAAAATATATAGTTTAAATTTAAATATTCTAAATCTAATTAATACATTTAAAAGAGATTTATAATTTAAATTTAAATATTTTAAATAAATAATATATTTACTTATTTTAAATTTTAAAACATTAAATATCTTAAATATAATTTACACATTTTAAAAAAAATTATAATTTAAATGTAAATATGCTAAATCCAATTAACCCATTTAAAAAAGATTTAAAATTTAAATCTAAATATTTTAGATATATGATATGTTTAATTAGTTTATATTATTCTAATAAACTAATTATAAGCAAAACTTAATATAAACTAACGATGATAATTTAAATCTAAATATTCTTAATAAACTATATAATATCTAAACTATGTTTTTATATAATATGTTTATTTAGTTTATTTAATTTATGTTATTTTAATAAACTAATAAATATATATTTTATATTATTTAGATTTAATATAATTATAATAATTTAATAATATTTAGTTTGTATAGTTTCAGTGGGTTTAATGATTAAGAACATGTGTTTTCTCATCACAAGTTCAAATCCAAAAAAGAGCAAAATATGTATATTTGTGTAAACTTTATCAGTTAAATCTGAAGATATAAAATATATATATAATGTTTATCTCCATTCATTTTTTATAATTTTTTTTATTACACATTAACCTTTAAAATTTTTAAATTGTGAAATCATTTAAACAAAAAAACCTGTCCCTTCTGGGAATGCCATTGGTACTTTACCACGCACACAGCGAGAAGACATTATCGACCGACGTTTTTAAGAGAGTCGTCAAACTTTCGTTTTGGAATAAAATCATTTGACCAAAGAATAACAGATCGAATCCAAGAGCTATTACAAACCATGAAATCGTTTTAATAAATATTCCTCGTTTCATTTTATTTTAAAATTCAAATGCTTTACCACATTGCAGTTATGACTTGAAAAGCAGAACAAATCATCAACCAATTTAAGTAGTCTCAAAAACAACAATTTGATTGACAGAAGTACGGTGAACAAATATTTTCAATATTCACGGTACAATTAACCAGAGTCTTCAATGTTGGATTTAATCAGAATACAATTTACTAATGTCCTCACTTCATGGAAATATTTGACAATGTGCGAGCTACTTGAGGGTTCACGCTGGTTCAAAATTGAACCCGTCACAGCACGTCATGAGCCTCTCAACACGTCCCAGTTTAAAATTTTAAATTTCTCGTGAAGGGTTAAAGTTTAAAATGCCGGTCATAGCAGTTTGAACTATGGTCATTAGTATTATTAATTAAAATTTTTAACTATAGGTCGGTACGAACCGTGACCATTGTCATCCACTTGTTCTATCACATTTAATGGAACGGAAGGTTGAAATTGGCGGCGGATCCTGCCCTCAGTGAGTCGTCACCGTCTACCTCATCGACGTGCCCTGACCCTGCCCTGACCCTACACTATGTAATGAATGTCACGTACCCTTGGTACAACTTTTACACGGATGAATTGAATGAAAGGGAGATATAACCGTTTTGCGGTTGAATTCAAATCATGGTAAAACTTGAATGAAAAAGGAGATATGACCGTTTTGCGGTTGAATTCAAATCATGGTAAAACTTGAATGAAAAAGGAGATATGACCGTTTTGCGGTTGTAGTCAAATCATGGTAAAACTTCTGGGAGTGTCGGATTACTCTGAGATTTTCTTGCAGATGAGGTGATCCAGACGTGCGAGAATGCAGTGTGAAAAAGCAGAGAGGAAAACATCATTGGCATTCACTTTATCTTAGGTTTTTAGATATTAGCGTGGCTATGCTCTACCTGTCAATTTTTACCGTTTGGAGGCGTGGATACAATGAAACTGTAGTACAATTTTGTGGGCTCAGATTTGATCATGATTACTACGAGATTTGATTATTATTATCATGAAGTTGCGCGAAAGGGCAAAGCAGAGAGCATCATTAGATGTTTTGCACTCTTTTCTGAGATATTAGCATTGGAATTCATTCT
>CBVK0100577436.1:13482-23980 GCA_900067695.1 Picea abies | reverse complement strand
TCTTTGTGATTCTCTCTCAAAATAAGCGAAATATCGTAGCCACATCTAGGGTCTCTGCATTCGACCTCTCCACACAACAGAAGCAAGTAGATAAGGTCGTGGAAGAATACTCCTCTCCACACAACAGAAGCAAGTAGATAAGGTCGTGGAAGAATACTCGGATATCTTTGCCTCACCTACAGGGGTACCTCATCACTACGAGGTCAAGCACCCCATCAATCTGACCCCTGGCACACTGCTGCCCAATGGGCCAATCTATTGTCACTCTTTGTTAGAGAATGAGGAGACGAAGCAACAAATCCAAGAACTGCTCCACAAGGGGCACATCCACCCCAGCTCATCACCTTGCGGGAGCCTAATCATGCTAGTACAGAAGAAAGATGGAACCTGGCCACTCTGTATTGATTACCGGGCTCTGAATAAAATGACTGTAAGAAATCGGTACTCGATTCCCTGAATCGATGATCTCCTTGATCAACTCACGGGGGCCAAATACTTCAGTAAGATTGATCTGAAGTTTGGCTATCACCAGGTCCCGATAAAACAAGCAGATGTATGGAAGACCACCTTCAATTCAAAGGAAGGACTTTTTGAATGGTTGGTCATGCCTTTTGGTTTGAAAAATTCTCCATCCACTTTCATGAGGATGATGGATGATATCCTACGACCATTCACCAATACTTTTGTAGTGGTGTATCTAGATGACATTCTAATTTACAACAAGACTTGGGCCGAACACTTGCATCATATTCAGCAGGTTTTGCACACCCTGTGGCAACACAAGTTATACGCAAACCTGGAAAGATTCTCCTTCGGCATGGACAGGGTCCATTATCTAGGCTACATAATTGATCAACATGGCGTACATGTGGATCCAGCCAAGATCCAAGTCATCCATGATTGGCCATCCCCAACAACACTCACTGAGCTTCAGAGCTTCTTGGGACTTGCTAATTTCTACTGCAGGTTCGTGTTGGGTTTCTCCCATATTTCATGGGCCCTTAACCAAATAAACAGGGGTGGTGGTAAGGTGAAATTTGTATGGGGCTGGTCCCAACAACAAGCGTTCGATGATTTGAAGCAGTTCTTGTGCTCATCCCCAGTACTTTAACTACTAGACCTGCAACATCCCTTTGATATCGAGACAGATGCTTCATACTATGCTGTGGACATCGTTCTCACTCAGCACAGCCACCCCGTGGCCTATCATAGTGAGACACTATCAGATATTGTCTGTAAGTACCCTACTTACAACAAAGAAATGTACTCCATTGTGAAAGCATGCCGCCAGTGGATACATTACATTCTTGGGAAGGAGATAGTCATCCACACTGATCATAAGCCACTACAGTTCATGCAGACATAGGGAAAAATGTAGAATGACCGCCATCAAAAGTGGTCCACATACTTGCAGCAATTCCACCTCAACATCAAGTATAAAATAGGAAGCACCAATCACGTCACTGATTACCTTAGCAGACCACCAGTCGTGGCACTCACCATGGTGATAGACTCTTGCATCCATGAGACATCTGGATGGCCCCAACTCTATGAGACAGACCTTGATTTTGCCACCACCTACCAAATGTTGGGTCCAAATGCAGTTGTCGATAATTTCCATCTTCAAGATGGGTTGTTGTGTCATCTAGGCCATATTTGTGTTCCATCAAGTGAGCGAGCGAAGATGATCTGGGAATCCCACTACATTTGGGTGGTAGGGCACTTCAACATCGAAAAGACAGTGGCGATGCTACAAAAACATTTCTACTAGCCGAAACTTTGATAGGAGGTCGGCAAGTATATCAGGTCCTGCACTGCCTGCGCTATTTCCAAACTGACCACTAAGAAATGGGGCTTGTACACCCCTCTTCCTACTCCTGACAGGACATGGGAATCCATCTCAATGGACTACATGTCGGTCTTCTCATCTGCCAAGCAGGGAAATGACTGTGTTTTTGTGGTTGTTGATCACTTTTCTAAGATGGCGATTCTAGTTGCCTGCAAGAAGAGCATCACAGTAGAGGCCACTGCCAATATCTTCTTTGAGCGAGTCTGGGTACATTTTGGAATCCCACAAACCATTGTCTTAGATTGAGATAGTCGATTTCTTAGCACATTCTGGTCGAGCCTCTGGTCACTGCTAGACACCAAGCTCACCAAATCCATGACCTTCCACCCCCAGACAGATGGCCAAACCGAGGTTGTAAATCGAATGATTGTGCATATCCTTCGCATGTATAATTGAAAGAACCCTCACACATGGGATGAGAGCCTTCCCTATGTCCAACATAGCTACAATCGAGCCTTGCATAGCTCAACCATCCACAACCCCTTTCAAGTGGGGTTGGGATTCCAACCATTGGGTCCCATAGATGTTGCACTTCCCCTTGTAGTCACCTCAACTGACTCATCTCCTGCTCCAACTGAAGCTGACAAAGCCACCCAGTTCATTGATTGGATCCATAAAATCTACTAATAGGTTCAGGATATCCTACAGAAGTCCAATGACAAGTATAAACAACACCATGATCAACATCAGGTGCCGCATAAGTTTCAGGTGGGCGACAAAGTTTGGTTGCACTTGTAGAAAGAATGCCTTACAGGACCCCATCAAAAGCTTCGTCCACTCTGTTATGGACCATACACTATCACCAAGGCCATGGGGGATAATGCTTTTGAGCTCAACATTCCTCCTTTCCTTGGCCTACACCCAATATTCAATGTGGATCTCCTTTGCCCTTGTTTCCCACCATTATTGGACACCTCAGAAGTAGCAGAACAACTGACACCAACAGAACTCAACCACGACTACATACAACAAGCATCCAATGATCATATTTTGGATAGACATATCAAGGGCACTCAACACCAAAGGATCCATCTTTATCGAGTCGTCAAAGCAGGGCAGCTCCTGCACCAAGGCAAGTGGCTCACCCGAGGCCAAATTCAGTAGAAATTTCCTCATCTAATGGGGGACCTCAATGCAATGGATACAATTACCTCATAAGGAGGGAGGATTGATCTATATGGATATTGGTGGCCACCCACCTTTTCCAGCTGGCTCAAAATAGTTTTCTGACATTTTTGGCAATTTACTATTTTTAGCAGTTTTTACTTCCAAGGCCATTTTGAGGGCCTAAATGAATGTTTTTCGGTATCGAGCTCCTCAATTATAGAAAAAGGCATAATTGATCCCCCAAAATTAATTTCCTCAATGATACCTTTCCAACGGGCTATCACACGCCTAAAACGGAGATCTTATGCAAAAGTTACGACCCCGGGAAGTTGATGTACTAGCTTACCCAAACGGGGCCCACATGACCTTTGGCGCTTCATCTCCTAGGGTTAGGTTTTTGGATGTCTAGGTTTTTTTTTCATTCTTTATTATTGTAAAAAGGCCTTCAGAGCCTCATTGTAACCTTCTTCTTGCAAATGCACATTGCCGTCACATCTCTTCTCAGAGATAAGCCGCCACCATTCCAGCAAGCTTGTTTCCGCCACATTTTACAGTTTCAGCTTATTTCGTTATTGAATAGAAAACCATTTTTACTGTATCTCTTTTATTTTGTGTTAAGAACCTATTAATAATCTATATTCATTTTTTTTTTCTCATAAAATCCAGATCACTTATGACACAAACATTATAGAGCACAAGATTCGATTAAAAGAAGAGACTAAGCCCTTCAGGAAAAAGTTGAGGCAAATCAATCCTATATTACTGCCTGTCATGGAGAAGGAGGTAAAAAATATTTTGGATGAAAAAATTATTGTTCCTTTGAGATATTCCGAATGGGTGGCTAATTTCATCCCCGTGAGGAAAAAGAATGGAGAAATTAGACTCTGTGTCGATTTATGAAATTTGAACAAAAGATCTAAAAAGGATAATTACCTTTTGCCCAAGATGGAGCATATATTACAGAGGGTGACATGTGTAGCCCGGATGTCTATGGTTGATGGTTCTTTTGGATACAACCAGATTTCTATTTTTCCAGAGGATAGAGAGAAGACGACTTTTACCACTCCTTGGGGTACATTCATGTATGCCAAGATGCCCTTTGGTTTGATGAATGTGGGGGCGACCTTTCAACGAGCTATGGACATTGCATTTATTGGAGAGAAGGACAAGTTTGTTTTTATTTACTTAGACGACATAACCATGTTATCTCAATCTAATGAAGAGCATTGTGATCATTTAAGAAAGGTTTTCTTAAAATGCAGAAAATTTGGCCTCTCTTTGAGTCCGAAAAAGTCATTGTTCGCCATGAAAGAAGGAAAATTATTGGCGCATATCGTGTCAGCTGAAGGAGTGAGGATTGATTCCAACAGGTTTGAATCCATACTAACCTTAGCACTACCTATATCTAAAAAGGAGGTTTAATCTTTTCTAGGAAAGGTTAATTTCTTGAGAAGTTTTGTGTCAAATTTTGTTGAGTTGCTTAAGTATATCACAAGCATGTTGAGGAAAGATAATGAAATCAAGTGGACTGCTGAGGCTCGTAGTTCTTTTGATCAAATAAAGAAAGCTTTGATGGAATCCCTGGTCCTAGTTATCCTAGAATACTCCAAGGACTTTCTTATTTTTTATTTTTCCTCTTTTGATACATCAACAATAGTTTTGTTGCAGAAGAACTTTGAAGGCTTAGAGCAGCCCATTTCCTTTTTCAGTCGGGCTTTGAGAGATGAATAATTAAAATATGAAATTATGGATAAGCAAGCCTATGCACTGGTTAAATCTCTTAATTCCTTCAAAGTTTATGTGTTGCATTAAAGAGTTATTGGTTATGTTCCATCAGCTGCTGTAAAAGAAATTGTTATTCAGCCTGATATTGACGGAAAAAGCAGCAAATGGATTGCTAAGATCCTTGAATTTGATTTAGAAATCAGGCCTACCAAATTGGTCAAGGGTTGGGGTTTATCCAAGCTATTGGTTGAATCAAATTTCTCAGTGTTGGGATTAAATTTCATTGGCTCATGTTTAGAAAAGAAGCAGACTGAATTAAACAAAAGAGGTGCTCAAGCCAACCCTGCATTGGCAAATTGTAGTTGGTACAAGGACATTATATTTTTCTTGCAGAATTTACAACCTCCAAGTGGTATGGAAAAGAACAAGGGGAGAGAATTAAAACTCAAATCAATAAAGTATTTCTTGTTTGATCAAATTTTGTATTGGAAGGATCCATTGGGAGTGTTTCTTGCATGCCTAGACCCGCAAGAGGCCCAAAGGATTATGTCTGATTTTCATGATAGTTTGTGGGGGGGGCATCATTTTTGGAGGACTACTGCCTACAAAATTCTCAGGATTGGGTATTTTTGGCCTATTCTTTTCACAGATGTTCATGCTAAGATCAGAGCATGTGTTGAATGTCAGAAATTTTCTGGAAAGTAGTAGCTTAATTCTTTTCCATTAAAGCTCGTAGAAGTTTCAGGATCTTTTCAACAATGGGGCTTACATTTTATTGGGGAAATTCATCCCTCTTCCAGTGGCCAACATAGATGGATCTTGACTGCCACATATTACTTCACTAAGTGTATAGAGGCTATCCCCACCAGGAATGCTTCCCACAAGGTGATCATTAGTTTCCTTGAAAACATTATGGCGAGGTTTGGCTATCCGAACATAATTGTCACTGAAAATGCTACATCTTTCAAGGCTGAGCCATTGATTCAGTTCTGTGAACAATATGGGATCACATTGATTCATTCAACCCTTTATTACCCACAGGGAAATGGGCTTGCATAATCCTCAAACAAAATCCTTATAAATATTGTTAAGAAGTTGTTGGAGGACAACAAAAAGGCATGGGATTTAAAACTCAAGTTTTCTTTGTGGGCTGACAGAGTGAAAAAAAAGAGGGCCTTGGGTCTTTCTCCTTTCCATCTAGTGTATGGAGTTGAGGCCATTTTCCCTTCTCAACTTGCCTTGCCTGTGGAAAAATTCTTCCAAGATTATCAAGGGGAGTCGGATGATATGATCAGGAGGATTCAGTAGCTGGTTGAATTGCAGCAGACCCGAGAGAAGTTGGTAGATAAAGTATATGATCATCAACTGAAGATCAAGTAGGAACTCGATAAGAAGGTGAAAAAAAAGGATTTTGAAATATATGAGGTATTCCCTAATAACACTTTGAAGTTGCAGAATATGGAGAATGAAGATGTTTTTGGTGGCCCTGTAAATGGGAATTTCCTGAAAAAAGTACTTTTCTTGAGCCTGGAGTGGATCTTCATGTCGTTGTAAATATCATTTTCTTTTTATTTTTGTATTCCAATAACTGACCCCATAGCCATAGGATAATTCACTGAATCTACTCATTCTTGGCAGCCCGCAGGGGGAATGCTATCCCCTCTAGAGCAAATATTATCACACTAAGTCGCCTTGGGTATTTTAGTTTGTTTTTATCATTTTTAAAAACCTTAGATTCTTATTTTTTCTTTAAAATAAATTTCTCATCCCTTAATGTTATGTATGATAGGATCGCTTTGGATGACTAAACCTTTGAGTCATAGCTCATGTGTTGATCCTCAATTCAATTTTTGATCCTTAAAACCCTTTTAGCTCATGGTCTATTCTTTATGTCCCCTCTCATGATTCATCCCTAGGTTGATACCTCCCATGATTGGGCTTATGTGACACACCTCTCTCCTCACTCATGACCTCACATGCGTGCCTCATCATCCCCACCTACCTGTCTAATCATTTTTTGATTTGGAAGCACTGCCCACTCAGTAGGCAGTTCCATAGCACCTGTCACATTTATCATTCATCCACTCCAATTCATGATTGCCACGATTAATACCATGTCCCTTGTTTTCAATGCCAGAAGTTGGTTGAAGTGCTTTCAAAAGATCTTGCATTTATGACCCTTGGTAACGGTTTCCAAATTTGAAAATTTCACCAGTGTTGTGCTGCGTAAGTTTGCCAGTTCCAATCAGGAAACCGTATGTCAACTAAATTTGATGTTGTGATATATTTCAGGGTCGAAGTTTCCCCAATCTCATCCTAAGATCACACTCACGATCTCAATAGATGTCGACTTCACATGTATCCTATGCAACCTCCTATGCATATTAATTTTCACAGGAGATTTGTGCTCGAGTTTTAGTTTGTTAATCTTGGAGGGTAGTAGGGGAGCCATATTTGCATACCTGTAAACATCCTCACTCATGTCCATGGTTTAATTACTGTTTTTGGTTATAGCCTTTGAAATTCTCCAGCTTGCAATAGCCTATCCTCTGTGTATGCATTGCGGTACGCGGAGGCACTGCTCAAACCTTCTCTGATTATTCTTTGCTTCCTTTCATCCTGTACGAAGAGTCATTTTGGGATTACTTCTTCACATTCTACACTCTAGAAGCCTGTATAAGTCTGAAGGTCCATTTCTCATAGTCAAGATCCTTTTCTAAGCACTGTTAATTTGGAGGGACATCTTTATGCTTTTGAAACCTGAATTGAAGCTTTTTGGTCAATAGAATCCCTTAAGCCTCTTAAGAACTCTCAGTTTGAGTCACAGAGACCCCTCAGTCGAATAAAGCACACAAAGCTGGAAAGATAGTTCAAACAAAACCTGTGAACATGCACCTTTTTGACACAGAACCCATGGCAAAGGAGATGTTTCGAAGAGAAGGATGCCTCTCTTTCTACCAGAACATGCAGAGAGGCCACCCAAAAGTAGAAAAACAATTTGCATTAAATTTTGATGGCAATAAAACCAGAGTTGGAGATTCGTAATTTGAGGTAACTGAAGCCTCCATCTCAACAACAAATGTAGAGACCGAAAATAAACAAGCCTAATAAAATCCATACAACTACACATAACATTTCTAACATAGAATTTCTTTGAGAGTGAATAATTCATTTAGCTTCAAATACGCATATAATATTTCAGTAGAATTTAACATTTATCTACAACATGAAAATAACTGAGCAATTTGTAAATAAAATAATTGCTTCTGATGCTAATTCCTGTTGATATGGTTTTCCTTTCCCTGCTGCCTTGTCCAGCCTGATGCACTGACCAAACTCTGCCCAAACTAACTAACCACCCAGCTAGCTAGGAGCAACCTGTCCGACTCCCTGGCTCCAGGATACCGAAAGGAATCCTGGCCCCCGTGCCCAAAACCCCCAGCAACCCAGTGCCCCCTACAATGGTTCACCCAAAAACCAAACTGCTCAAACTAGCCAATATCTCACAAAAAAATATGCCACAAAAAATCCTCCTTCTCTCTAAATTCTCCCTCAAAAATGCTTCCTCCCCCAACTCCTTTCCCCCTAGGACTCTTCTGTCATATTCCCCCTTCACCGACTCTCCTCCCCCTCATTAATTTCCTTATCTCCTCCTTTATTACCTTATCCCCTTCTTTATTATCTTATCCCCCTTCTTTATTTTCTTATCCCCTCCATTTAATGTTTCTTCCCCCCCTTCATACGTAAGTCTTTTAATTAAATAAACTAAAATTATTAAGCCCCTTTTTCTCAAATATTTAATGAGTCTAATAATTAATCAATTAATCATTGACAGGTATGAAAAATTAATTAATTAATATTATTAAGAAATAATTATTGTTTAACTCAACATATTAGGACAGTCAGATTATCAAATTAATTAAAATTAATAATCCCTATGCATTTATTCAACCAGGGTTGTTACATACACTCACCCTTCAGGAAACTTCATCTCGAAGTTAAGGTATCTCATGGTACAAAGGAAAATAAACATGGTTCACACATTCATAACAATTAACCGACACTATTAGTAAGTAGTCACGAAAACTCATACATACTAGTGTACATGTACAAGAAATGCATGTGTAGCTAGTACATACAAGTCTCGTGCATGTACTAATAATCAATAACTATCACCCTTTAGTAATTTATGTATTCATCCAATCCAATCAACAAGACTAGTCTTTTATAAAAGACAATAAACAATCAAATGTTTGAGAAATCCTTTAATTACAATTATCCGGTTCAACAATTTTATTTAGACAACTGTGGTTTAGTTATGTAATTATGAATATTCATATATACACATTTTCTTTTTAGAAGGGAAAATATTAAATTTCACCATCAGATAAATATCCATACTTTCTCAACTATTTCTACTCATCCTTTCTCCCTAACTTACTTCCATCTACATTCCTATCCTTCCTCTACTGGACTATCTTGGAGCGTCAACTATATTGACCTAACTCCAAATAGAACCTGTAAGCGGAACTGTCACTATCTTGACCAAGCTTCCCTAACAGGCAACTGACAGTCATCATCACATGTCTTGGGGAGTGTGAGCTAACAACGTCCTCCCATGACTTTAGGTCTCAGAGGATACACGGTGGGAAATGCCTCCAGCCCTCCTAATCATAACTAGGGTCCACACCCTACAATGGAATATACAGTGGCACCGTGTTGCTAGGAGTTTTGTCGTCGTTTATTCGGTTTTGGGCAGTCTCATCACCTGAAATCTTGCACTGGTTCACATATCATAGCAATGCATCCAAACCAATATAATTTCACATAGAAATATTTATACCATAATGTTTCTCAGCTAGTGGTCATGACATTCACTTTCATCATTATCATCCCTTGGCTATCTCATAGCCCATGACCTGTAGATTAGTCTGTAACACAAACTCATACATTTATATGTATTATCATCATGTAATTGCATAAAATCATTATTTCAATTCGGTATCCATGTACCAACATCTTAACATCAAAGTTTTCAAGTTAGAAATAGATCTCATAATATCCCATAATTCAATTTCGACACCCATTCATAAAATTATCATTTATCAAATAGATTGCATCATATCCAACACCATTCTACTAGCATTTAAACATTCATAAAATTTACATTTTCATAATATGTCGCATCATATACATCATCATCAATAACATTAAACATTCGTAAAATTTACATTCACATAGTAGATCGCATCATATACATCATCATCAATAACATTTAAACATTCATAAAGGTTCATACATCTTAAAGTTTAAGTGTATCATTTAATAGTTTCACTGTGACTAGAAAATAAAGTATATAGGCCTCAAGTAATCCTGGTTTTTTTTATTGGACTAATCTGTAGATGCATACATGAACTTATCTCCCTAGATCCACCTGGATCTAGAACAAAGCAAGACAGGACATGACTCTTTCCCTAGGTTTTGACCATTGAATTAACTAGGAGATAAGAACAAATAACATACCTTATTATCGCTTCCTATGGTCTTTGTTTCTCCCGCTTCACTCCAGTGCTCTTGTGCAACCAAGACCAAGACAACACAAACCAACCAAAGTGAAGATAGCACAATATACTCAACAGTTAACCTATGTGTATGATCAAGGAATTACACAATAAAGTGAGATTAGCTTTATGGGGAAGGGACATGCCACTATATCATATTAATGGAAATTAAAGCTTACAACCTGAGCCTTGATGTCACACACTTCCTTTCGATGTCCCTTGGCTCTGACACACAAACTTGCTCAATCCTTGCATG
>CBVK0100577436.1:0-13476 GCA_900067695.1 Picea abies | reverse complement strand
AATCCTTGATAGACTTGCTGGAGTCTCCAAGCTGTTGTTCGATGTTAAATCCTTCACACAATTCTTTCACCAATTCTCCAATGAATCTTGCTTAACCTTTTCCATGAGAACTCCCTCAATATATAGGAGAGAATGAATTAGTTACTTGGATAAGAATTATCCCAAAATATCAGGGAATCCAGTACTAGGATAACCATTCGAATGCCATCTCATCCTTCTAGAAGATTCCCTTCAAGAAGCATCAAGAATTCATCTTTTTCCTTGCTTTAGGAAGAGTTCGCACCCTATCATTTCAACACAGTGCAAACTTCTCGCACTCTGGCTTAAGGCAGCCTACGAGAATCAGGCATTCTCATAGGAAAATATACTAGCAGCCTGTGAACCTTCTTCAAAAATGAGATTACTGGAAAAAGAATAAAGTAACTTTTCTCAGGAGAAAGTTCTTATGAAGAGCCCGAGTACACCATCATCAATACATCATCATGATGAACAAAATCATGGGTAACAGAATGCCCACAAAGTATGAGGTTGGAACCAGTGACAGTCAAAAGACTTTGTAAGTTGTATGTGTGTGTCAAAAACCAGGAGCACACCTAATCGAAAACCTGCAAACAACCAAGCGTCTGTAGAATATCATATGTACCAATTCTGAGGTAGGATTCCCATAATTAGATCACAGACTGATGACATTGTAGATGTCGGTCATGGCCACCAATCATACATTGTGGATCCATGCCATCAAAATATAGCATGGCCACCAGGAATACACTGTGGATCTATGCGAGAAATTTCAAATTGAGACGACATAGCCACGAGATATACGCAGTGGATCTATGTGTCGCAGATAATACACACTCCATCACAACCTGGACAAAAGAGATTATGCCCAAGGTCTTCAATCACATCACCCAAAGTACGAATCTAACCATGTGATTACATGTGTTGAAATCGAACATGGCAGAAACCACTTGATTACCGATCATTGATGAAACCGTGAACAAGTGCGAGGGAAATCACCATTGATGTCAATGACTCCTAAGGTACCCTAGTACAATCCATCGATTGTGAATGAATGAGTTGAATTTGAACATCTGATGGAATCTTTCGATCATGGGTCAATGATGTAAACCCACTGTCAAAAGCGAGGAAACCTACCATTGAGGCATGCAAGTTCCAAGGTACCAATTAATTTCTATGTCTTGATTCCGGATAATGAGCTAAAGTCAATAGAACAAAAATTGTCACAGGAGGGCCTTGATGTATCCCCCATCAATGACACGAAATGAGTAACAAATTTTTAAAGTGAAATAGAGTATGATGTGAATTGGACTGGACACAGGGAAGGCCGACACAGAGAGAATGGGTAACTGCAAATGGCCAACTCAATATAGGTTTCAGATGGACTTCTCTTGAACATATGAATGACATGACCAATGATTTGGAATCATTCACTCAAGGAAGACATAGGGAATGACCTTGTAGCAAATCAAATGAGAGACAAATGGATTTCCCAAACCGGCTTCAAATGTGATGAATAGGGGGTGTCATGTTCAAGAGCGACACTTACTGCCAATCAATACGAAGATGAAAACATATCCCTTTCCCAAATTTTCCCTCGCCATTTCTGGCGAGTACCTCTTTATTTTTACGCAAGATTGAGGAGGATAACATATGCTTGTTGATGTAAGCTCATCCTTCAGACAAGTCCCTCGGAGGATGTTTAACGAACCCTAAGAAGGAATGGTTTGGTCCCATCATGGGTCTGGCAATGTTTGTTTATGAGTCCAGAGCTAGAAAACTCTAAGGTTTTTCATGATTATAGAGTCTGGAAAAACACTTAAAAGAGAACTCTCTCAGTTCCTTTTTCGTAAAATAGTCTGGACGAGACCGAAAAAGAGATAAATTATCGCTCACCAGATGCTTACTTCAAATTCTTTATCGAGCGTGAAAATAGCAAGGTTGCTCGACTATCTTTTCGTGTTTAGAGAGTCTGAAAAGAGCTTAAAGAGGACTCCAGGGGGGTTCCTTTTTCGTATAACCTTGTTGAGCCCGAAAAAGTGATAAAAGTATGCTTGATCTCGTTCTCATGTATTTACGAGTGAAAGAATGGACAAAGACCATGCTCGAGGTTTTTATATAAAAACCATAAAAAACAATCAAAAACACACGATAACAAAGAAAATAATGTATGTATCCCTGTATATGATCATCAAAATCATCATGCCTGCAAAAGGTTCGGGTTTAATATAGAAATAAGGATAAAAAACCAAATGACATAGTAAAAGTAAATAAAAAGGAGTAAATACTCTTTTTACCACATCATTTTTACCTTTCCACTATTTGAGCTCCAAAAAACCCCTCTTTTACCCTCAGAGTTTGGCGTCATTTTGCAGGAATTATGAGAGACCATTCAGTGAGTCATCTGTGACAGTAAGGTAGGCTCTTCGTCCTTAACATTTTCATGGTTTAAATTTGCAATTCCACTGGTTAAAAAGTCATTTTTCATTTGATTTTCCAAGCCCTACTTGCGCGTTGCCATTCTCGCAAACAGGCTTCACGGGACCTGTGAGAATGAGGCATTCTCGCAGGTGAGCTTAAGGCCACTTGTGAGGTTCTCGCACTGTGCACACAGGGCACCTGTGAGAACCGCAAGGCTCAAAAAAAAATTTAAAATTTAGCCAATGAAATAGAATGAATTCATGAAAATAGTTGCTAATCTTCTTAATGTGTCTCTTATGCAGATAAATAGCCATCAAAATGGTGCTTGAATGGCATGAATGGGAGCATGAAGAAGACAATGCAATGGCCAAAAATCATCCACCTACTATAGTTTCTTTGAGAGATTGTGGACTCTTGAAGTACTTTCGCATCCTGGGTATGAGGGCCCAAGTCAGACTATTAAATTACCTGGTGCGTATGTGGGACCCTGATCAGTAGGTATTTCAGGTGGGGGTCCACACACTATCCTTAGACATTGAGGACATTTACTTTTTGATCGGATTGTCCCAGTGGGGGTACTATGTGATCCTGATCAGTAGCAGAGGTGGTGGGCTGCAGATGAGTGAGTATTGTCATTTACACTACGTTCCTGAGGCTGAGAGAAAGAAAGGAAAAGTAACAATTTGGGGGGTATGAGATTTGACCCTTCGTACTATCCTATTCACCATAGCTCAGATGGCTAGGAGTTATGCTCCTTATATGACATTACAGAGTTACTTCCAATATGCTATTGAGTGTACTGAGCCACGGGTGTTCAACTGGGTAGATGTTGTGCTTCGCAGTATAAAAAGACAACTGACCAAATGCAGACGAGGCAACCTAAAGCAATTCGGGTACGGATCTTTGTTGGTGTCCTTCTTCCTAGAGAGGATCCCATTACTAAGGCTACAAGTTGAGTGGAACATACCAAGTCCCAAGGATCCTAGGATGCTAAGATGGTGTGAGCTTATGGCCCAACACGTGGCTAGACCAATCATCAAGTATGATGATACTTTCTTTGATTGGCTTCAACCACAGTTCTTGATGGTTAATGACTATGCCTATGCTGACTTGGATTTCCGAGGATATCCAGATTTAGCACTGCTAGAGGATGTTCAATGAGGGGACCTTGGTAATAAGTAAACACATTTTTCCTTTTTAAATGTTTTGTGAATTTTTATCATATTCAAATGTTTTTTGTTTTATATGTTCGTCCAAAGACTAATACAAAATCGTTTGTTGATAACACAGATCTTGGACCTTACAGACCTCCCAACACTTCTCCCATCCAGTGGCAAGGAGAGGTAGCGGTAGCACCACAGTATGTTGAGGATTATCAAGTGGTGGAACAGAATCTAGAGGGCCTGACTGCAGACATTCCAGACATGAATCTGGAAGAGGTTCCATGATGCAATCAACGTCATACTGTAGGAGTATCAGCATCCATGAGTCGACTGCTCCGTAGGGTTGCTCGAGCAATCATGTGTTACCATGAACGTCATCCATGACGTCACTTTGTAGAAGCTATGAGCTTCAGATTTTGACATTTTGGTCTTCGGACAAACTTTTTGTAAAAAAATATTTTGATCGTTATATATACAGACGAATTCTACCGGTTTACCTTATATTGTGTGAATATTGATGTGATTGATTTATAAATGATTCAAATGTTTGTCCAATACATAATTAGCCAATGCATCTGTTAATGTATTTAGAAATCTAGG
This sequence comes from Picea abies, assembly GCA_900067695.1. Taxonomy (NCBI): domain Eukaryota; kingdom Viridiplantae; phylum Streptophyta; class Pinopsida; order Pinales; family Pinaceae; genus Picea; species Picea abies. The sequence goes on along the minus strand of CBVK0100577436.1, from coordinate 9,274 downwards.
AATATGTTGATATTCAATGTGATCAAAATAACGTTCCAAGAGGCAAATTCGCAAATACACCCGTAACAAAGTAGGACTTCGGATAGAGTAGAAATTACTTAACTGTAGTACTACAAGATGAGAATCAAGTCGCACAACCAAATGATGAATTCCGAGGGAGATAGCATCAACCAATAATTCAATAATGGTGCTATACTCTGCAATGTTGTTGGTCGCATGATCGAGGCACAGACCTCGTAAAGAGACAAGTTCGTTTGCAGGGGCATAAATTGCCCACGCAGCAGAATAAAGGTTCTAAGTACTACGGCTAGCACCATCAGCGAAGCCAATATAGGGTAGCGAAGACTTTGACATCTGAAAATCAAACACAACATCACATAAGGGCAGAGACCAGATAACGACAAAAGAAAACTATAGTAACACACAAGAAGTATGATACAACAAAAATACAAGTATTAGTGCACAGATGATTTTATGCATAGTACTTCTTCAAGTACAACCCATTCCTGGGTTCACTCAAAGGGATACCATCATAATCTACCAACTCATACGCTCATTTTTCCAAAACTCATCGAATGATATAGGGACCTCGCCACATGGGTTCAAATTTCCCAGCTCCTAACACATCTCGATCTTGTTCATAGAGAAGAACAAGATCACCTTCGGAGAAAATGCGAGGCTTGACATGCTTGTCATATTGGGCCTTGACACGTTTCTTCTAAGCTTCTATTACTAGGGTGGTGTCACATTGATTTTTGTCTAATCGCATAAGATACAATAGACGTTCTTCTTCAGTAGAAGTGTTGGGTAGGAGTTCAACAGCTAGCTTCAGAGAGGGTATCTCGCATTCTATAGGAAGAATGGCTTCCACACCATAGATTAACCGAAAAGGTGTAAACCCAGTAGCGGACTTGACAGATGTCCAGTAGGCCCACAATGTTGAAGACAACATTGTGTGCCAACTTGTTTTATGAATCCCTATCATTCGTCAAAGCATAGTTATGAGAACTTTGTTAATCGCTTCGACTTGACCATTTGCTTGTGGATAATAGGGCATTGAGTTATCATGGCGAAGACCCAACTTTTCAGTAAGTTCAGACATTATAAAATTCCTAAAGTGGCTACCGTGATCAGTGACGATAGCTTGGGGAACACCAAAACAGGCTATGACATGATTAAAAAGAAACAATGTTGTAGTCTTTCTAGTGTTGTCAAATGTTGGAATTGACTCGGCCCATTTCGTAAAGTAATCAATGGCTACAATGATGTAACCATGCCCCCCGACCGAGTGAGGGTGACATGTCATGAAATCGATGCCCCATTTTGCAAAGGGACCAACTGAGACCACAGGATGAAGAGGAGCAGGATGTGACCGGATCTTTTGATTATAGGTCTGGAAGGCATGGCATTTCTGACTGACAATGATGCAGTCGTTAAAGAAAGAAGGCCAAAAATACCCTACACATAAGATATTTTGGGCAGTAGCATACCCAGACATATGACCACAACATGCTATGGAATGACAGTCATTCAGATCTTGCTCGGCTTCGTCGAACGTTAAACAACATCGAAAAACAGAGTCAATCTCTCGACGATAAAGAGTATCCCCGAGGATAATGTATTGATGAGCTTGATATCATATTCGACGCCATTCAGTACTGGACAAAGTATGCCGGAAAGTCTAGGTTTGGAGATACATAATAATATCCCCATACCAAATATCATCAGTGCTAATAAGAAAAAGAGATTCATCGGGTAATGAATCAACTGCTACATTTCCATTGCATAGTGGGGAAAATCGCATATCAACTCAACAAAAAATAAGGATTTCTTGGACTTGGCATGGTTGAATTCCAAGTCAAACTCCTGGAGTATCACAATCCATTTGGATTATTTTCCCCCTAGCAATTGATGTGTCAAAATATGTTGCATAGGGTTGCAATGAGAAATCACCGTAGTCTTGCGTGAGAGGATATAGTGCCGGAAGCCTTGGATGGCTTGAACGGCAGCCAAGGCCAGTTTTTCGACATGTTGATACTTGATTACAGTCGGTGTGAGACTCCAACTCAAGTAATAAATAACATGTTCATTGTGTGCGTCATCCTCTTGGACAAGAACCATGCCAATAGTGTAATCCGAGGCAACAAGGTAAAGGAAATAATCGTGACTATAATCGGGGGGGAAGAGAAGCGGAGCTCGCGTCAGGGATAACTTCAAATCTTCAAAAGCATTGTTGGCAATGGTATCCCAGACGAATTATGTATCTTTCTTTAATAACCGCGTAAATCCACAAGTAATCTCGACGTAGTTTGGGATAAAACGACGAAGAAAGTTTGCTTTCCCCTACAAAATTTGCAACTGGCAAAGCGTAGAAGGAGGAGGGAGATTAAAAATCGCCTCAACCTTCAAAGGATCCACCTAGATCCCTTGACGTGAAACGATAAAACCTAGAAGACGGTTGGATTCTACACAAAAAATGCACTTATGAGGGTTTAAACATATGCGGTAGAACCGATAGCGAACGAAAATGGCCCGGAGGTGGGTTGGGTGAACTCTACGCATAGAATGAGCAGGTAAATCGTCCAAATAGGGTTGAAAGATATGCTTGATATCATGAAAAGCATAAGACATAGCACGTTGAAAAGTTGCGCCAGTTTTCTTAAGACCGAAAGGAAGTTTCCGATAGGCAAAAGTACCCCAAGGACAAATAAAAGCAGTCTTATGTTGATCCTCAGGAGCAATGTTAATTTGATTATAGCTGGAGAAACCATCCATGAGAGAGAAGATTTCACTTCTGGTGCAGTCATCGACAATCTGGTCGACGAAAGGGGTAGGAAAGTTGTCTTTGGGACAAGCTTTATTGATATCCCTATAATCAACGCATACACAAATGGTGCCTCCTTTCTTATCAATCAGGACAGGATTGGAAACCCAGTCAGTGAGTGCCACCGGATAAATAAAGCCGGCTTTTAGAAGTTTCTAGAATTTGATCTTTATAGAAGTCGCTTTACGAGGGTGAACCAGATGAAGGCGTTTCCTGATGGGTTTAGCATCAGGATATGTCTTAATCTCATGAATTACAATTGCAGGGTCGATACCCAACATTTCTTCGTAGCTCCAAGAGAATATGTCACGAAACTCTTTGAATAGGGACGTATAGGTGACTATTTCGTCAGGGGAACACGAAGCTCCAATATGGACATTTTCAACGATTCCAAGTTTAATGGATATGTCAATGGGAATCGTGGGTGAGATATTACTTAAGTTCCCTTCAGCAAACACATCATGCGTAGTCTCAGGAACGATCGAAATGACAACAACGGTCGACGAAGTCGAAATCCGTTGGTAGTTCTCAAGAGTGTGTTGCTCCAAAAGGAGGATAGAACAATGATGCCCATCATCCCAAGGGGTGTCCTCCATGATGGACATGATCATATCATTAGTGGGAAAAATAACACGAAAAGGATCGAGAGACAACTCATCAAGAGAGGGGGTAGAAGGTGTTGCTGATTGAATTGCCTGATAGGCAGACTCAACCGAACTTAATGGCATTTCATCGCCGAAACGAATATGATCTCTAGGGTCAGGGACTATCCAAGGGTCGTGAGACGTAGGAATTTCATGAGGTAAAGTGGAGATCATGTTGATGGAAGCAATAGACGGGCATGGAACATCGGGCGGTGGAATGGGGAAAGTAACCATTAACGAGGAGTCCTTTAGAAGACCTACACTGACATTTTCATAACCCGGTGGGGTTTTAGCAATAAACGGTACGTTGCCAGTACGGGTATCGGAATCGAGGAAGGCAAGCTGGTCGACAGTAAAAACCTTTCCTTGATGAGGGAAATGTACTACACAGATAAGTGTCGACACAATGGCATGCATGGAATCGATCCAGCTGCGACCAAGCAGAAGATTATAATCGAGGGGATCGTCAAATACTTCCACTTCAACTTGGACCATCTTACCTTCTAACGTGATGGGAAACGAAGGAAGAACACCATAGGGCTTAAAAACAGAGCCATTGAAGCCTTTAATAGTGTTTTGTGATTCATTCAAAGAAGGAGAGCCAATGGCTTTCCAGCAAGTAAGAGACATGACACACGTCGAGGCACCCTCATCGATAATAGTTCGGCAAATGTTATTGTCAGAGACAACAACTTGTATCTAGAACGTGATTTGAGGGGCTAACCTTGGAATGTGATCTTCCAAGTCAAAGACTATTAAATTCTTATCCATTAGGTCAATTCCACCAATAGCTTTCAACAGTGCCTTCTGTTGTGTAGGAAAAATTTGAATAACTTCAAGGGATGGCATCGCAGAAGGTGCTTGGGCCAGATCTTCAACAATTCTATAGTTTTGGGCCACACGATCATGAGGATTGAAAGCCGATTTTTGAACGACACCCTTCGGGGGGGGTCGCAGAACTATGTTGAGGCTCGGTTGTTTGAGATGAAGAGGACTGTTAGTAGGTAGAGTCATGAGAGAGGGTTGTACCAAAGAAGGGGGTAAATCGTCAACCTTATCCTTGGATGGAGAATAATCTTTGGCTCGAGTCGTAAGTGCAACATTATTCTTCTTAGAATCACCAGTACACATCAAAACATATGATGTAGTAGAAGAGGATGGTTGATCATGAATGACCAACTGAGCCTGTTGTTGAGATGGGAAGGGTTGGGACAAGACAATTGGTGTAGGTGGTTTTGGAGGTCCTTGAAGGAACTTAGTGACCTCGGCACGTCATGGACAATCCTTCGTGTAGTGATCATAACCACAAATAAGGCAAGGGTATCATGGTTTGTGCTTATCCCGATCATCAATAGGAGTGGTTTTAGTTTTCTCTGCTTGATTATTATTTTTTCCCTCCTTATTCTTACCTCTCCCCTTTTTGAATTTATTTTTACTGGATGGGGTAGATTGGACAACATTTACCTCAAAAGTCTTGCCGATGGGAGTGGCAGGAGACAGAGCATTTTGAACATTAGAAGAAGCAGATTTAGAGTTTGTGCTTGAAGCAGAATGTGATTGTGCTTGGGCAGTACTAATCACACTGTCAGCTGCATGCGAGGTAGCTGGAGTAGTTGAAGTGCTGGAAGAATTAGGACGAGGTAATTCAGGAAATAAATCGTAAAGGGTTCCCATTTGCGAATAAACGAGGTCAAGATATTAAGCATGACTTATAGCCTACTCTTTGGTGACTACGCCCCCCATGGAAATGTCCTTACCGATTTCGTTCACAAATGATTTTGTAAACCATTCTGCCAGTAACTGATCAGGGAGCTCAAGTTTAATGAGACATCATCTCCTTCACCACTCATGGAGGTGATCAGATATATGAGTGCCTTTAGTCTGTTTGAAGGAAGTCAAAATCTCGGTTCCCGTGTCATAATAGATTGGTAACTGGTAATGCGTAAGGAAAGCCATAGCTAAGGTATTGAAGTCAGAGAAGAAACCACATGGCAATTCGATATACCACTTCGCAGTGGAACCGGTAAGGGTTCGTTGAAAAATATGTAAACGAATAGAGTCATCCATCAATGAGTTCGATGAACACCATAGGTGAAAAGTCATAATGTAATTATTTGGGTCCTCTCCCACTTTGTCATCAAATTTAGGAATGTCTGAGGGAAGCTTGGTGGGTATAACAGGCCATTGGGGAGAGTGACGAATAGGATCATTTAAAATCCTTGACAAATCTGGAAGATCCAAAATGGCGAGAAAACGTAACCGTCGAATCACCTACGGGTATTGGTGGCTTTAGGGAGGAAGCCCTGTCGAAAAACTAGTAGGACCATAAGAAGTCTGCATATAATGTGAAGATCCAGGCATATTCGGTGGTGGTTGGACAAGATAGTAACTCATCGGATTATACCCTAGAACAGAGGCTTGAGTTTGAGCATTTAACCCCCAAATGGGATTAAACGAACCTGGATATGGTTGGCCCATGCTAGGGGGTGTGACGGACGTAGTTGGAAACTGCTGCCCCCCAGTCGATTGAGAAGAATTTTGTATCAAATGATTCCAATACTGGGCCAAGGACGGAGGTATGTTTTGCCCATACAGTGGGGTTTCCCCTCCCATTGAAGGTGGTGATCCAATTGAAGGCAATGTTCCAAACGGCATTTGCCAACTATGAGGGGGTTGAGTTATACTACCTTGAGGAACTTGTCCACCAACCGGAAATTGATAACTTGGAGTGAATGAAGGAATAGTGCCACTAGGATTAGGATTTCCAGTAGAAGATGAAGAAGGTCCTCCAAAAGGAAATTGAGAGAGTGTTGGCACAAACCGGGAAGAAAGTGCCCAGAAGAAGAAGGACCACTAGGAGAGCCAGATGGCATTTGCGCAGGAGTAGGAATGGAAGCATTCAATGCATGGTATCCAAGTGGTAGTGTTGGATTGACATTGGGCATTCACGGTGTGTTGATAGGAGAAAGACTAACCGTAGTAAAACCAGTCGGAACACTCGAAGTAGTTGCAAGATGGGCCATTTCGGTAGGGACAGTAATGTGATAAGCAATAGTCAATGGTACTGTCTCTAGATTAGAGATTTCAGAAATCACAGGTGGATTAATCTCAGAAATCATAGGGGAACCTGGACCAGAAAGGTCGCGTCAGAAAACACCTGTAGACCAAAAAGGATCTTGGCCTTCTAAATCGGGAAAGGGTCTAGTCGGAGATCCGGAATATATAAAAATTAAGTCTCTAGAAGAGTCTTCTCGTATAAAACATCTCTCAGAATCGGGGTTAATTCAAAAGTCCTCTCAAGTATTCGTAATTCAAAAACGTTCTAGAGAGTTAGTGCATTCCACTTGTGGTGTGGTGATGACTATGAATTCACTCTGACGAGGAGAGCGTCCAGGTGTGCTTGTGGGAAAGGGTTGTGAACCTTTCAGATGCTTGGGAGATAAACCCTGCATTCTACATGAACGACATGGAGGAGCTATTGTAGACGAGTGACAAACTTCACGAAGAAAATCCTATGGTCAACTTCGAAAAACAAACAACACGTGCTAGTAAACAAAATCTCGGAAGCAACACCAAGAAAACAAGACCTTCTAATTTTGAAGCCACTAGTTGGTGATGAAATCCAACGTCGCAACAACGAAATTAGAAGGGGCGGGGCTAGGGTGGAAAAGTTACGCTGACGACTTGCTTAATGGACTTACACCCTGGTGCAAGCTCCCACACATTATCATGGGTATACCCTCCAAGGAGCCCGAGTGAGTTTGGTCAATGTCAATTCCAGGTACCGTGAAGAATTTCCCCTCCACAGTCACCTTGGGTAAGAACCTAGAAAGACAGGCCACTAAGGTCACCACCAACAACAATAAATCTTGGGGGAACAGTCGACAGTCCGATGCACACGCAAGGGCAGGGTATCTAGCCTGCAATCAACTCAAAAGGCTTCCACTCATCATTGTGGGTATACCTCCGAGTGATCCCCGTAATACGTGCAATCTCTACACTGACACCAACAAAGAAGGGTGAGTAACTCTGCTACTATCAATGCAACCTAGTGTTTGACCCTTGTGTGAGAAAGGCTTCCCAGGACAAGATGTTGCAAATGGAATTTAACACTCCTTAACACAAGATGTTATTTTGTTTTTTGTGCTTTTGGAGAGTGTGTCTTTCTTCCTACTCTAAAGCGCTAGCCTAGCTAAAATTTGGTGTAATATATCCCTTGAAAAGAGTTACTAGATAAATTTTACGATTACGTAGTGTTATTAAGAGTTGTTGTTTACTCAAAGGAAACGGAAGTGAAACTTATGTTGTATGACTCTGACCCAAAAATGCAAGGATGAGAATGAAATGTATTGCTTTTCGTTCAATGAATCCTATGTATGGGAGAGAGAGAAAGTTTTCCTGATCAACCTTGAACTACAATGAAAAATTTCCTTTAAAATGCAAATGCAACAAATCACGCATCAAATGACAATTCTCTATTGTGTCTGTTTCAATAACTTCAACAATCTCAATAATTTGATTTTCAATGTTTTCGAAAACTAAAAGAATTTTTTGAAAGAAAAACTTTTGTTCACTTTTCAAAAAGGACCCACACTATGAAAACGAGAGTACAGAAAATCAAAAAAACCAAATGAACAAGCAATGACAAACCCAATCAACTCTTTCAATGAAAACAAAAATAAAGAGTAAACCAAGATAGTCTTTTGAAACGCATAAAAAAAATGATTTTTCAAACAAAGCAAATGATAAAGACCAAATCAAACTCAACTTTCTACCAATCATTGGTCCTTAACCAATCAAACACACTCAGATCTCGAAAGAGTAGGGTGTTACCAAGAAAAGTCAAGAAATGAAAGTCAAGACAAAACTGTCAAGAAGAGCCTTGAAATCCTAAGACTGTTCATGCACGCAAATGAAAAAAAGAAAGACATCAATCAATGGTCCAAGAAACTCTTCTAAGGCAATCAAACTGATCTGGGCAGTTGAAAATACCAAAGCTCAAATCCAAACTTTTGAAAAAATGAGTTCATAGGCAAGCAATATTACATAGTGCGAGAATCATTGATTCTCCCAGGTGACCCTTGAGCAGGGTGCGAGAACCTCGCACTGAAACCTAAAGGCAGAGTGCGAACTCTACCAATTCTCATAGACTACAATGAAGTACAGTGCGAGAATGTCTAAACATAATCAAAATTTTGGAAAATGAAGAAAATTTTGAAAAGACCTCTAGATCCAAAGGGTCTATCAAGATATCCTGAAGACTCAGAGATTGATAGGACAGGAGAAAAGTGAAACTAGAGAAAATGGCCACAGGAAAACACCAAAAGACACAAAGAAAATAGGATTCTTCCCCAGTGGAGTCACCAATTTTGTTATTGGACTAATCTATAGGTGCGGACATGAACTGATCTCCCTAGATCCACCGGGATCTAGAACAAGGAAAGACAGGACATGACTCTTTCCCTAGGTTTTGACCATTGAATTAACTAGGAGACAAGAACAAATAACATACCTTATTATCGCTTCCTATGGTCTTTTTTTCTCCCGCTTTGCTCTAGTGCTCTTGTGCAGCCAAGACCAAGACAACACAAACCAACCAAAGTGAAGATAGCACAATATACTCAATAGTTAACCTATGTGTATGATCAAGGAATTACACAATAAAGTGATATTAGCTTTATGGGAAAGGGACATTCCACTGTATCATATTAATGGAAAGTAAAGCTTACAACCTGAGCCTTGATGTCGCAAACTTCCTTTCGATGGCCCTTGGCTCTGACACACACACTTGCTCAATCCTTGCATG
>CBVK0100577435.1:0-11013 GCA_900067695.1 Picea abies | reverse complement strand
CCATTCGAATGCCATCTCATCCTTCTAGAAGATTCCCTTCAAGAAGCATCGAGAATTCATCTTTTTCCTTGATTTAGGAAGAGTTCACACCCTATCAGTTCAACACAGTGAAAACTTCTCACACTCTGGCTTAAGGCAGCCCACAAGAATCAGGCATTCTCACAGGCAAATATACTAGCAGCCTGCGAACCTTCTTCAAAAATGAGATATATGGAAAACGAAGAAAGTAACTTTTCTTAGGAGAAAGTTATTATGAAGAGCCTGAGTACACCATCATCAATACATCATCATGATGACCAAAATCATGGGTAACAGTTGTCTAAGTCAAAAGGTGGTGTTACATACACCCCACCTCCAAGAAACATATTCTCGAGGTGGTAAAAAAAGTGAGGGATAGTCTCGTCATAGTGTCTCAGTGTCTTCCTAAGTAGCAGATCTCAGACTATACTTGTCCCATTGGACCTTAACTTGGTCTACCAGATGGTTCCTAAGCTGTCGAACTCTACAGTCCAATATGCATAATGGTTCCTCCATGAGAGTTCCCATGTCCAATACCTGCAATTCCTTCCAATTTAGTTTATGTGATTCATCAACAACATAACGACGTAAAACAGATACATGAAACACATTATGAGTTTTATGCAAGTGGGGTGGTAGTACGAGACGATAGGCAACAGGTCCAATTTTCTCTTGGATTCTGAACGGTCCTATAAATCAAGGTGACAACATTGTCCCCTTCCCGAACCATATGGTACTCTTATTAGGCCTGATACGAATGAAAACCCGGTCTCCCACTTCATAACTTTGATCGGTCCTGTGTGCATCCACATAAATTTTCTTCCTATCCTGTGCTTCCTTTAGTCTCTGCCTAATCTGAATCACCTATTCCTCCATCTCTTGAATCAATTCTGGCCCAATTGTTACTCAATATTCTAATCTATCCCAACTCAATGACGTTCTACATGGCCTTCCATACAGAGCTTCGTACGGTGGCATTCTGATGGAGCTATGAAAACTGTTATTGTAGGCAAACTCTACCAAAGGTAGGTACTTCTCCCACTGGTTTTGATTATCCATGACATACATCCTAAGCATGTCTTCCATGACTTGATTTAATCTCTTGGTTTTCCCATCTGTTTCAGGATGATAAGTTGTGCTTAAGTTCAACTGAGTCCCCAATGCTGACTGCAAACTTGTCCAAAACCTAGAAGTGAATCTGGAGTCCCTATCTGAAATGATCTTCTTAGGTATCCCATGCAAACAAATAACCTCATTTACAAACACATGTGCCACATCAGTGACATCGTAAGTGTCTCTAACCGGAATAAAATGAGCACTCTTGGTTAACTTATCAACTATCACAAGAATGGTATTGTGTCTATGAGATGTGAGTGGCAACCCCACAACAAAATCCATAGAGATGACCTCCCACTTGGACATAGGAACATCATGTGGTTGTAGGAGGCCTACCAGGTGATGGTGGTCGGCTTTCACTTGTTGAAACTCTAGGCACTTGGTGATGAAATGGACTACATTGTGCTTCATGCCTACCCAGAAGAAGAGATTCCTCATGTCTGCATACATCTTCTTCACACCTGGATGCACACATAAAAGTGCTCTATGGGCTTCCTTCAATATGATGCTTCAAATATCCCCACTTTCAGGGATGTACATCCTTCTTCGATATATTAATAGTCTGTCTGCTTCCAGACTATATCCTTCATACTTTGGATCTAACTACCTCCCGTTCTGGAGGTTTGAAGTAACCTCTAAATACCAACTATCTTCTTGGAGTTGCATCAACACATGTTCCCTTAGATTGACTTTTAAGGGTATCAAGGAGAAGACACGTGGTCTCCTGCTCAAGGCATCTGTGACCACATTTTCCTTCCCCTTGATGTACGAAATACCAAAATCGTACTCACTCATAAACTCACTCCATCGCCTTTTTCTGGCATTCATATCTCTTTGAGTGAAGAGATGTTTTAAACTTTGATGGTCCATTTTAAGCTCAAAGTTTCGCCCAACAAGATAGTGCCTCCAAAGTTTTAGAGCTAGCATTACAGCTGCCAACTCTAAATCATGAGTTGCGTATAGCTCATTGTGTTTCTTCAACTTCCTTGACACATAAGCTATCAATCCTCCATCCTACATTAGCATGGCCCCCAACCCTTGCTTTGAGGCATCCATGCAGACTGTGAAGTTCTTTTCCATATCTGGCACTCGTAGAATTGGCGCACTAGTTAGTAACCTCTTAAGCTCAATGAATGCACAATCACATTCTTCAATCCATTCATGCCTGACCCCCTTGCGCTGCAAAGTGGTGATGGTTTTCTCTATTTTGGGGAACCCGTCCATAAATCTCCGATAATAACCTGCTAGCCCCATGAAGCTTCTCACCTCATGGGCATTTTTCGGCACTGGCCACTCCATACCGGCCTTTACCTTTTCTAGGTCCACAGAGATTCCTTTGTGGAAATGATATGACCTAAATAATGAATTTCTTTCTGGAAGAAGGAAAACTTTGACAACTTCCCATACAATTTGTTTTTTCTAAGGAAGGACAACACTACTCGTAAGTGTTCCTCATGTTCTCTTTCATTCTTGGAATAGATGAGGATCTCATCTAGAAAGACTTGTACAAGATGGTCTAAGTACTTCTGGAATATGTCGTTCATGAGGCTCATGAATACTATTGGTGCATTGGTCAATCCAAAAGGTACTACGACAAACTCGTAATGTCCAAACCGAGTTCGAAAGGCAGTTTTTGGGATATCGCCTTCCTTAATGCTTAACTGATGATACCCTGATCACAAATCGATCTTTGAGAATAACACTTCTCCTTTCATCTGATCGAAGAGGTCATCTATTCACAGCATTGGGTACCTATTTTTCACTGTAGCATGATTCAAGTCCCTATAGTCTATACACAGTCGTAAGGATCCATCCTTATTCTTTACAAAAAATACTGGTGCACCCCAAGGTGAGACAATGGGCCTTCTTATCCCTAATTCTAACAACTCCTTCAACTGCATTTGCAACTCACAAATGTCTGGTGCTGTCATTCAATATGGGGTCTTGGAAATTGGTTCTACACCAGGTTTTAGCTCAATAGTAAAATCAAGCTCCCTCTCAGGAGGTAACCCTGGTAACTCATTTGAAAAAACATCCTTAAATTATGACAATACTGGGTACTAATCCTATGAGGGTCCCTTCCTTTCATTCATTGCTTCCACTACATATAGTCGACACCCTTGCCTCAAGCATTGTTTAACCTTCATAGTTGAGATATAGCATAATGACACTTTTCTCTGTACACCCTGGATCTCTACTGGCCTTCCTTCATCGTCTACACAGAGCACCCTTTTTGTGAAACAATCTACCAAAGCTCGATGAGATTCTAACCAATACATTCCAATGATTAGGTCGTATGCCTCAAGAGCAGTGACATATACCTTCAACCTGGTAGTACACACTCCTAGGTTTACTATACAATTATCAGCACTAGGTCCTACCGCTTGTTTTTCCCCTAAAGCCATCTCAACTTGTTTAAAGTCATCATGCTCGTAGGATGCCAACCCACTCTTTTCTAATGTAGATGGTGAAATGAAACTATCTGTCGCACCAGAATCAAATAAAATATTAACATTGATATGATTTAGCATACCTGATGACTCCACCACTGTGGATTGATGCTCGGCCTGGCGATTATTAACCGTTGTGTAAATCTGGTGGTTGCTACTTTCTCTTTCTATCGGGGCCTTTCCTTCTCTATGCATGAATCCTGATTGTAACTCTGGGCAGTCATGCTGGTAATGGTGTCCTCCACACCCGCAATAGGTAACATGATATTGAACCTGCACACTGTTATGTGACTATCTCTGAAATGAGTTCCTTCCCCTGGAACCCCTGCCCCGACTAGTTGTTCCCTGAGATGGTCGTGGACATTTTTGCATCATTGGTGATGAAAGAGATGTTTCACTTGCTACCATTGAAATCCCTATGGTTACTCTCCTTGGTGTGACTCTGTTACCATATGGAGGTGGTCTTGAGCCCCCTCCTCTGGGAAATGTCCTAGGGGCCTTCCCCACGAATTCAGAACGATGCAGAAAGGTCGGTCTCGTACCCCCGGTTAAGTTCATGTGTTCCTCCGCATAATGCACATTTTCCACAGCTTCTGCTACCGAAGACAGTTTCCACATCAACACCATAGCTCTTATCTTAGGGTTCAATCCATAGATGAAGCGCTCTGCCTGTCATTGGTCATTATCCATATACGAAACATATTTGACCAATTCCATAAATCTGATCTCATATTCTTCTACAGTTATGTTTCCCTACTAAGGAATGAAATGCCCCTACCTGTTGTTCCTCATAGTAAGTTGGTAGGTATTTCCTTCAGAACCTCTCCTCGAAAAGTTCCCAAGATACTGTGTCTGGGGTAAGATGTAGTTGTCTTTCCCGGTTGCCCCACTAGTTCAAGGCACTATCTCTTAACTGAAAATTCATTATCTTCGCCTTTGAGTTGGATGCATAGTCCCTTAAGGAAAAACACCTTGTCATGCCTTCCAACCATGCTTTCGCACGTTCACTGGCGCGACCCCCAACAAACTTTGGAAGTTTGATCTTCTGCAATTCTCAAGTGATGTATTTGGGCGGAGGTCCTCCCCCTAAATCCCTTGACACTTCTGGATTAACCGTTCCAGATGGTGTGGGTTCCACTTCGGTCCTTGCTGGTTGTCGCCCCTTTAAAGTCTCATTTATGGCCTCCAATGAGTGTAGTATGAGAGCCAGTTCAAGCGATGGTGGTAGTGGCACTGGCAGTTTTGGCAGTGCCTGCGATGATGGTCCCCTACCTCGATTCCCTCAAGTCCTAACCATCCTGTATGATTTAACCTACATCAACCAAAGTTGTTAGGGTGAGTTCAAGGATGTTTCAATTTTGTGCTACTTAAACTAGAAACAGGGTTAGGCGTAAGTTTTTCTTTACTTGTCTGTAAACAAACGTTACTCTCTTTAGGGGATTGGCTGGGTTAGGGATAAAGTTTCTAAGCTTAATTTCTTCACCTAAGAAAACTATTGACTCCTTCGCCTGGTAGTTACGTTGGCACTATACCCCACTCACTAATTCCTCTAACTTACCTTCCTACCATGCATGTCACCTCCTTCCCGCTTGTCCTAGTCTAAGTCCTTTAAACTTTTCACTTACAACTAAATATCCTTCGATGCTTGACTCATGGGATCTCGTTGGCGCATTGTACTTATGCGTCGAATTGTGTGTCTTGGTGGCTGTCGGTGTGAGTCTTGAGGATTGTAGAGTGGCTTTCAGGCATTGGAGCTTAGCGCTTGGCTTTGACTGGTGGAATGGAATGGAAGGGGTCGATGATTGGCTTGATGAGTTATGTGTAAGGTCTCGTGAGCTTTATGCTTGGATAATTGGAGTTTATACTTCGGGATAGCACTCTGTTACCATTAATCTATTTAAGTATATGAATTTATTTGTAAAGACTCATGTATGGCGCATTGGTGTTTGGTTGTTTCTTAAGGCTTAGGCGGTGGGTGGTCATATGATGTAGTGAGATTGAGGCTATGCTTTGAAGCTTGGTGCTTGTGCACTAGGATTTGTCTCTTAGCTCGTGGACTTGGAGATTGGGCCTCGGGTGCAATACTTTGAAATTTCTTATTAAATTAATCACCCTTATACATTATTAAATTTCTTATTAAATTAAAGACTCGTAGTGTGGTGTAGTGGTTGGCGCGAATTTTGTGGGGCCCTTGGGATACTTGGAGGTCACGAGTTTGACTCGGGGAGTCAAATAATCTTTTATAAATTTTTCTACTTATACATTAATTAAGCCTAATTAACTCAATTAAGTTTATATTATTTTAATGAATTCAAATAAGTAAATATTTTAAAAAGAAAACAATTGTAAAAACAAATATAAAAATAATAATAATAATAATAATAATAATAAAGTTATTTTAAAATAATATTAATTTATGTTTTATAATTACATTTATTTTGAAGTTATTAATATATAAATGTATACAAATATCTATATAAAAAAAAACTGTATACACGGATCTTAATTAATTTTAATAAAAAGATAGAAACAAAAAAAAAACTCGAATAACCATGGGGCATCGTGGGACCTCGCATGAGGCCCACGTGCCACCTCCCTCTTTTCCCGGTTGTCCAAACCTAAAATAAAATAATAGTAAAAATAGAAGGCTATACAAACCCTAAACAAACCCTAACCCCGAATTCATTCTTGCGTTTTCTAATTCCAGAACACGGTTTTCCTTCTCAGCTCAGTGCTTAGGCGCTTTGTCTTAGTTTGGTTGAGTGCTCGGCTCACTCAGCTTGACATATAGTGCAAGAGAAAATTCCTCTTTCAGGCTCTTCTCTTGGCTGTGGCTTGTTCAACCCGACGCTTGTGCGTTTGGGCGTTTGGGCATTGGCTTGTATTATTTTTTTTCTTGATTTATGGTTTATTGCTGCGTGGGTTGGTGCTATATTGTGTAATTTTTTTTTGGTTTATGGTTCTCTATTTGTATGACAGTGGAGGTGATGCTCCAGCTCTCTGTGCATCTCCTCCTCGGCAACCCGACAACGCCGCTCCCATCGATACTCCTCGTAGTCGTTAGGGCGGCTGGAGTCGTACTCTTCTACGAAATGGATTTTGGCGCTGGCTATCCTGGCGTATAGTGCACTCCTCTTCATGTGACTTGATGCGTGGAGCATATGCACTCAGTATCAACCGAATTGTATTGTGTTGTAGGTGCTTGGATTCGAGATCAGACCCATGGGGTATTTGGCCCAATAATTTTATTTTTAAATCTATTATATGTATTTTTTTTTAATCTTTAGACACGTTGAGAAATATACCCCTCTTCCTCTGTGGCTTAGCTTGGTTCATTCATTGTCTCATGGGCTCCTTCCTTCGGTGGCTTGGTTGCGGGCCTTGGGCACATTAACCTAGTGCTAGCTCATGAGCACTTGTGTGCGGTGCCGACTTTAGCTCAGTTGGTAGAGCCGAGGACTGTAGTGGGATACAAAATCTTGATTGTTATTCTTAGGTAGCTGGTTTGAATCCGGCAAGTCGGAAATTCAATTTTAAAACTTATTACGGTTTGTGCATGGCCGTGGTGCTTGGGTGTTTGTCCTTTGGGTTATATAAATTTCTAGGTAAAGGCCTACGTTTTTTCCAAAATCGCCTGGAGCCAATCCTCTACACCTTGTTGCTGCTGGTGGGCATTTGAATTTTTTATTTTTTATTATATATATATATATATATTTTCTTATAAGGTGCTAGGGTTTGTGTATTGCATTCATTCTATGGTCGTATGATGATGCATTGAGCACTTGATGCATTGTCTCTTGATTGGCATGGGAACGCTACTTGGTGTATATGCTCAGACCCCTTATAAATTGGCTCGAACTTTGCGCTAGGTTGTATTGGGTTGTTTGCTCTCATTACTATTCTTGTCATATGTATATGCATATGATTTTCCTCTACATCTAAAGCTAGCCTTGATTAAGCCACACATCCCGACTTCTTGTTGATTATTCAAATGTTCTGTAAGGTCATCTCCTAAACCTGTTATGAAAAGTTCTACAATTACATTTATTGTTATATCCATTCACCATTGTGTGCAATAATTATCACTATCATATGCAATGTAACAACTTCATCCCGGAGGACATCAAAATTGGAAATAGTGAAATGAGAGCCTCATTCTATTATGATAATATTGAGGAGTTGCTTGGCCCAAGTAAAAGGTTCTATAGTCACTATCATTGCCTAGGTATCTTTTATGTATTTATTGTTTTGCATTGACATTTTGTACAATACAAATATGGTTAAGACTTGCCTTTGGACTTGTTTGAAATCTCAAATGATAAGAAAAAATAGGTATTGAATATTATATTATATTTGGTTAATTATGTTGGCAAGAGTATAGTACTTTATTCTTAACTCATTTAGGCAAGTTTGAATTTGATAGGGAATATATTTGATTTGAAGAAAATAATAATAGTTCAAAATAGATTGCTCTCTTATTTATTCTGTCAAAGGATTTAATTGAAGAAGATGCTGGAATTATTGATATGTAGTAGTTTCCTTTCCATTTATGAAAGTTGTTGTGGAGGAAACATGTGAGAAGAAACATTCCCGAGTGGTGATTATATCTATTTTCTCAGCTTGGCATGGTTAAATTCTTTCCTTTGACATTTCAGTCTCTAAGAAATAACATATTAACAATAGATGGAAATGTGGTGCATCTTTTGGTGATTGCAGCGTAACATGTGTGCCTTCTTTTTATTACTTTTTCTATATCCCCCCTTTTATTTTTATATATTTTTATCTATATAAAAAAAAATTGTGTGCTTGGCTTGCAGGTTAGGTGGAGCTTAGGTGGAGCTGGAGCTTGGCCTATATTTATATCTAATTAAGGGTTTGGGTAGGTGGGTAGGCCCTTGGCTCCAGATTTTGAACCAAGGCTCTAATACCATGTGTAGAGACCAAAAATAAACAAGCCTAATAAAATCCATACAACTACACATAACATTTCTAACATAGAATTTCTTTGAGTGCGTGAATAATTGATTTAGCTTCAAAAAAGCATATAATATTTCAACATAATTTAACATTTATCTACAACATGAAAATAACTTAGCAATTCATAAATAAAATACCTGCTTCTGATGCTAATTCCCGCCGATATGGTTGTCCTTTCCCTGCTGCCTTGTCCAGCCTGATGCACTAACCAAACTTTGCCCAAACTGACTAACCACACAGCCAGCTAGGAGCATCCTTTCCGGCTCCCTAGCTCTAGGATACTGAAAGGAATCCTGGCCCCCATGCCCAAAACCCCCAGCAACCTGGTGCCCCCTGCAATGGTTCACCCAAAAACCAAACTGCTCAAACCAGCCAATATCCCACAGAACAATATGCCATAGAAAACCCTCCTTCCCTCCAAATTCTCCCTAAAAAATGCTTCCTCGCCAAAAATAATCCTCTCCTTTCCCCCCTAGGACTCTTTCATCATATTCCCCCTTCACCGACTCTCCTCCCCCTCATTAATTTCCTTATATCCTCCTTTATTACCTTATCCCCTTCTTTATTATCTTATCCCCCCTTCTTTATTATATTATCCCCCTTCTTTATTATCATATCCCCTCTATTTAATGTTTCTTCTCCCACCTTCATACGTAGGTCTTTTAATTAAATAAACTAAAATTATTAAGCCCCTTTTTCTCAAATATTTAATGAGTCTATTAATTAATCAATTAATCATTGACAGATATGAACAATTAATTAATAAATAAATAAATAAATAATATTATTAAGAAACAATTATTGTTTAACTCAACATATTAGGACAGTCAGATTGTCAAATTAATTAAAATTAGTAATCCCTATGCATCTATTCAACCAAGGTTGTTACAACAACAAGGATCGCCATTTCAAGTGAAAATTGGTTCAAGGCCATGGTATTGAGTTCACCCTTCATTAAAGATCTCTTCAAGCTTGAATACCGATCCAACGAGTTATCTAAGAGTATGCCAAGGAATCAGTTGATCGACCAGTTTGACATAATGTCGAAAATCATACAGAGATATTTTAGTTGTGAAGGGATATTTAACACCTTGTATCATTACCACATAAGGTTGTTGTTACATTTTACTGGTAAGGTTCAGATGAATGTTCCTTATTACCTGCTGAGAAGCATAGGTAAAATGTCAGATAGGGTGCAAGCCAAATCTAAGGATGTGGATTCTAGTTTTTTCCACTCTGGACTTATCAGGATGCTTGTCTCTGAAGAGTTGGGAAAGAAAGAGATTTCCTGGATCATTTTTTGGTTACTTCTCACTTCAATATGGACCCAACACCTACTCCCAAATCATAGATCACAGGTCCTTCATCACCTACCAGTACTAAAGCAGGGATCAACAAGAAGAGAAAGGGTAGAGCCCCTGTTTCAGAGATCAGCAAGCAGGTCAGGGAAGATGAGGAGGAAGTCTGTCCTTCTCCACACAAAGTATTCTCACCACCACCTCCACCAGGGTTAGAAGTTACTTTTTCTACCAAGGTGACATCTAAAAAAGGGAAGAATATTCTCTTCCCCTCTCCTCCTCCAGCAGTTGAAATCAAGGGTAAAATACATTTCAGTAGGTCATCAATTCCTAAGGGGCTTCTCAAAGAGAAGTCTTTACCAGAAACCCCTATGCATAAGAAGAAAGGGAAAGGCATTGAAAAATATGTAGAATAAAAACAAGAAACCCCTGTATAGAAAATCAAGAGTAAAGGTACCAAAATACCTTTGGAGAGGAAAGATGAAATCCCTGTGAAAGATTGTGAAAAACCTATGAAGAATAAAGAAGAGGTTGTTGCACAAGAGAAGAAGCATAAAGGAAAAAGGTTTTGAGAAGGCTGATGAAACATGCAAGGAAAATCTTGTACAGATGGAAGAGAAGGATGAGAAGAAGCCTGTTGAGACAGCACATGTCCCCAACCCCCTTGGCATTTAGACCTTCAAGAGACTTATTAGAAAACTTAAGGAATCAAGAAAAGAAGTGGCTAAATTGAAAAGGGAAGCCATATCTGAGAGAGCCAACATGACAGAGCTTATGGAGGGCTATAGTGATACCCTTGACTTGGAAAAATTTGCAGCAAGAAGAGTTTAAACCCTTCATAGGTAGCTCCAAAACCTCTACATGCAGAAGAGAGGCTTCCAAGCTCAGAACAGGAAGTTAAAGGAAGAACTGAAGCATTTCCAAGATGAGGTAACCCAAAGGAATTTACAGGTGTTGGTTGAGGCTGCCATTGCAGATGACAAACCAACAGCTAAGGAGAGCACAACTACACTGAAGAAGCCTACCAGTGCTAAGAAGAAGAAGTCTACTGAGTCAATTGAAGATACTCTTTCCACTAGAAAGAGTGTGAGGCTAAGCATTAAAATGACAAAGTAGCTAGTAGTGGTAAACCCCATTTTTGAGAATTGTTCCTT
>CBVK0100577419.1:0-12166 GCA_900067695.1 Picea abies | reverse complement strand
ATATTGGCACTAGATGCCTAGTAGCCATGTGTCGCAATGACAATCAAGACAAGTGGTTGCCTGCAACAAGGCCATGCGCCTTATGTGCCAACTCATGGCATATTGGGTAAGTTGAGTTTATTGAAGGTGCAATTAAGGTCGATTCTCGAAGATATGGTGTTACATCAAGAGACGTCACATAGCCAATGCCAAAAATACAAGTGGCAATACTCGGCATGATGAGACAGGTGTGCAACAATGACATGTACTCCATGTCAATCCATGTGGGAGGCCATGTGTCACACAATGATTGGTCCATGTTTGAAGGTAAATTGACACATTTGGGCAGAACCTTGGTGGTTTCTAAGTGCCATGTGTCAGGTAGTGACAGTGCCATGTGTCAGGTGGTAATAGGGCCATGAAGGGATGCTACATGGTAGATCATGGAAAATCCATGGGTTAGAGAGATAGTTAAGCCACTGGATTGGGCCTTAAGTTTAAAATGGATACGTGCTTTCTCTGGTGGGCCGATAATATGGCATCCAATGGTTACGTGTCATGATATGGTGAAGGTCAATTGGGGGCATATGATAGGACCACTTTTTCAAGGTGCCAGCTCATACTAGATCAGGTGATGAGGGATAATGTATTATACAAGTCTTTCGATGGGCCAATGGTCTAGTAACCCAGTAGGACCCGGGTAAGTGTCACTAAACCAATACATCACAGACATGTGGCACCTTATGACAGGGCCACATACCTTGAAAAACAAATTGTGTCGGATCGACTGTTGGGTGTATCATACTTTGGAAACCTGGCTGAGGTCTCGGGACTTGATAGGCTAAGAGTCCAAAAAAACAGGTGGAAAGTGCCATGCCGACATCTGCGTTACATGGTGACATGGAGCCACGTGGATGCCATGTAGCATTATAATGGAATAAGACTTAAAAAATTTAACATTCCATATCTTTTGATCTAGAACTCAGATGGAGACAAATTTATAGTCGTTGGAAAGATCTCGACGAGAATAAAATGATGGTATCATTTTGAAGAGAATTTGAGGTGGTCAAGGAAAAATGAAAATTTAATACCCCATCCCTTAAAGTGTAATTAGGGAGTTGGGTGTGTTACACCAGTAGCAGAACATAGTTTATCAATATATGAGAATTGTACTATTTAAATGTAATAAGGAAAGAATCCAAGAGCCATGTGTAAGAACATATTTTCTGTGCTTGTTTTTAATAACAAGATATGGTTTCCAAAAGGAATTTGTAGTACTCTAGGGAATGTTACTCAGGGAGTTTGCTCATTTATAATCAAGTTGGAAAATCTCACCTCCATAGGCATCATCCCTCATGCCTTTAAAGTAAATATAGAATCCCCCCATCCACCTCTCTCCGAATATAAGAGAATCAAATTGTAAAAGGTAAAGGCTTGGGGAAAGAAATTCCAAATCTTGTGGGAGATGCAAGTATCTTCTCTTTGGATATGGATGCTCGCAGGTAGTGGAGAAATGCTTGTGACACCAATGTGACTCTATCTGGGATATGGACACTCACTAACAGTGATGTGACACCAGAGAAATGAAAAATTATCTTGTATTTTCAGCATTCTCGATGTATCGTTTTCCTTTTGAAATTTTCATGCCTTCCCAAAACTAATTCTGGTTGTTAAGGTTGTACTATATAAATCAATCTAATATGGGCATGATTCTAACTTTTTCTTTGTATCATACAAACTTTTTCTTGTCGAAATCGACATTTTGAAACACTATGGGACCTACTCTTTCTCTCTTGGGTCGTGCATCACTGCACTTCCATTCTCAAACGTTTATGTTTAGTTGCCTCTTTGCAGAGATTCATGTCTTCACCTAGTGTGTCTCCATTTGTTATTCTAGGAATCACAACGTCCCTTTTTATTTTACATTTTACTTGTAAATCCTCCTCTCCAAGAAAATGTCACAACGTCCCTTTTTATTTTACATTTTACTTGTAAATCCTCCTCTCCAAGAAAATGGGACCCCTCTTTTCTTCTATAAGAGCCTTTTGACTTGAAAATTTTCCTAAAATGATTGATTTTTGTTTACCTCTCTCTCAACAGACCACATTATTGTGTTTTTTTTGTTTGGATTGAATCCTTATCTTCAATACTTAAAAAAATATTTGTAAGTCATTTTTCGATTGTCAAAAGAGTTTGTTTAAACTTCTCTGGTATGTACCAGAGGAGTTCCCTTTAAGTGGTCAAGTTTTCACTGGAGGATTTCCTCTGAAGTCTCCTAAAACACTAATTTGATAATTGGCCAACTTAATGCTAACTCCTCTAGTTTGACCAAAGGCGTTCTTACAAACTCCTTTGGTCAAACCAAGAGAGTCTTACGAAACTGCTCCGAGCGCTTATTTCACTCACTAAGTGTGTTAGTAGTAAGTCCTCTGGTTTAATTAGAGGACATATTGTCATCACCTCCAATAGCACCAAATCTCTTCATGTTGACTTCTCTACCGCATTAAGCACTCAACCAAAGAACTTTGTGGTATCTTCTCTGGTCCATGCCGGAGTACTTCGAACCAATGTGTCTGGTGTAACTGGATACCTTTCCAACATCGCTTCTGGTGAAGACATTAAAACCTCCCCAATCACATCATCTACACACAATGGTTATAAAATGGTTCTCTCCCTCAAACATTTATCCATTTTTCTTTCGAGCGCCAGGGAGAAGAAATAAGTGTCAAGTGCCTAATTGTCGAGCTTCTCACTTACAAAATATTTTCACCCACCATCTTTCCATCGCCTTATATGTGTCATTTCATTTTTCCAAGTAATCCCTAGCTCCAAAATTTCCATTTTTTTAAGGGTTAGGGTTTTGGTTTGTATTCAAGGTTAATTTCCGCATTAATTTCATTGACCACCCCCTCAAACCTCATCCTCCACTGGTTTTATTGACTGATACCCTTAGTGCCGAAGAACCCTCCTCATCTCTGTTCATTGTTCAAGCTTCATTGTATCAAAATTAACATAACCCCATAATCCTAACCTAGTTCTAAACCCAATTCAGATCGAGCCCTTGGTACCTTCCTGGGGCGATCTTTGCATATTTTGACTTTCTTTGAGGGGATTCCCCCTAAGCTCCATTTCCATATGGATCGAGTCATCGAATCATAGAACACTAGATCTTCCCAAGCCCTAATTGTTACACACTGGACCCCCTAAGTATCCTTTTAATGGATGGGGCTATAAATTTTCTTCTTTCCTACAACTCCCTGAATTCCTCGAATGAGGATACCATCGTCGTGTGCTCACTGAGATATTTCCAATGACTAAAACCTTGCCCAAAATAAAGCTCTGGTCTCAAAGTTATATCCTTTCAAAGTTTTTTTGGCATCATTTTCCAATGACTATCCTCTTCACCACATGGCATCCACGTAGCTTCACCCTTCTCATACCATTAGACATGGCATGGTCATGACCTGGGTCATCACTCCCTGACGATGACGTGGTTGTTGGTTTCACGGAGTATCTATTGATTTTCGAGAACAATGGGCCTTCGAACATTCATCATTCTTGTACTGGTTTACAATTTCCCCAGAGACATAAAGTCTTGAAGTCTCCTTCCACTCCATAATATATGGTGGAGCTCTATCCACCCTTAGATCTGATGGTTGAGATTTGTCTGCACTTAACACATGGTTTAGACTTGACAAGGGGGTTTGTTCCCACACCTACCTCATGACCAATCCCACGATGCCACGTGGAACCATCCAAGAACACCACATCACCATATCATATGCGGGCTTGTCCAATCGGAGCTGGACACTCCTTCCACTCCATAATATATGGTGGAGCTCTATCCACCCTTAGATCTGATGGTTGAGATTTGTCTGCACTTAACACATGGTTTAGACTTGACAAGGGGGTTTGTTCCCACACCTACCTCATGACCAATCCCACGATGCCACGTGGAACCATCCAAGAACACCACATCACCATATCATATGCGGGCTTGTCCAATCAGAGATGGACACTACAACATGGGAAACTTCATCTCTTTGGAACTTCGATGATTCAACACTTTGGTGCTTCGACACTTCGATGCTTCAACATTTAAACCACCTTCCAACATCCTCAATTTTTCCTAGAGACTTGAAGTCCTGAAGTTATGGAATCCTGAAGAGGGTCCCATGCGTGTCCTACAACAATACTTAAGGATAATCATGGGATTTATTTAATCCCAGTAATTAAATAATCTTTCGGTCTTCGTCCATAGCCCAAGCTATGCTTTAATTCAAACTCCTGAAATCTCAAAAGACAAAGTCCCGAAGTCACATGGTCCATCGATCTGAGATCCTTTGGGATCCTCCTTGGTCATTCGATCGAGAACAATGGAAGGATAGAATAAGGATGAGTATTGATCGACAACATCTAGTATTCACTACTTCATGAAATCCCCTGACGATAATACTCTCGAGAGGTTGAAGGATACATGGTTATATAGGCTGTGAATTCATGAAGTAGCGAAGTCCTTCTAGCCATCTGATGAGGTAGATGGTTCATGTGTCTTATCCAATGTCGATCTATAAGAGGAGGAGGATGATGATTATACCGTTGATCTATGATCAAGATCAATGGTGTATAAAGTCCCCATGACTGAGGAGTTGGTCAAGGATTAATGAGGAGGCTGATTCCACGATAATGAATAAGAAAATTCCAGTTGTTGGCCAAACCATAAGGTAATTGTGCCTGCAGGTTGCCTTTGACATCATTAGAGTGTTTTGTGGTTCAAACATCCAAGAGTCCTGGACCTCCTAAATCCAAAAGCCCAGGTAGCTTAGCTCCTTTTGAGCATAGAAAAGGGTTCTAGGACCGTGGTCATATGGGACTTTGAAAAACCCCAGTGGGATACACTCTTAAATATTATCCAAGACTTGGTTAAGTCCATGGACTCAAGCCTATGGTCACTTGGGAGAATGGTTTGAAGGAAGCACCCTCCATTTACAGAACTCAAACTCTATAACAAGAAAAAGGAATTTTGAGGGATTGACAAGTTCAGAACAATCCTGTAGATTCTATCCCAACTCTATAATTGAGGATTTGATACTTGAAAAATCATTTTGAGTATTAACACCTATAGAATCAAACATATGGTCATCTCACCATTTTCCCCAATTTTGTTTAAGACCCATTAATATCAGTCCTCCTTTACTAAACAAAATTAAACAAAAATCCATTGGAAGAATATGATATTCAAATTCTATTTCAATTTTCCTAGGCAGTTAGGCCTGCAGAGCCACAGAGTCTACCATTCAAAAAGGATAAAATTTTATTCTAGTATCTGACTCAAGAAAACATGTATTACAACAAAACCAGTCAATACAATATAAACCCATAATTTCACTTATTTGAAACCTTTAAATCTGTTGGAAACTACTGAAGGGGTGCCCTTTTTCCACCCAACCTTAAGGACAATTTATCTTGGAATAATTCCTCAAATGTCCACCCCTAGCTAGATCATGATGCCATGAGAGGGATTCTTCTTTATATCAACAACAACAAGGGACAAAGGTTACTCTCCCTTTCCAACAGGAACCTGGAAATTTATCTTTCTATCCACCAAGCAAGGGAATGTGCTGAGATTATTCACTCAATCACTACAACTCTGTTTATCAAATTGATTAGAAAACATTTTCCAAGCGTTCCTGTAACCATAAAAACTTATTTCTCAGTTCCCTTCAGAACTAGAGAGCTTCATGCATTCTTCTCTTGTTGATTGGTCCTCAGACCCATTCGTGTGTCTCTTCTTCTGCCCTCTGCCCACAATTTTTCCTTCCTTTTCTTTCATTTTTCAACAAGATTTCGTGGGTCATATTAGGAAGTTTCCAGATGGATACTCTATGCATCTCCTCATTGATTCATGAGGAATACTTACCAACTAACAACCTGACTAATAATTAAGTTTTTTATGGGCCATAAGATTGTTCTAGGTCTGTGAAATTTATATCTAAAAGATTACCAGCATGACAGGGGTCAGCTCACCATTATTGGTTCCCCTTACCATCCTTCTCACTGATCATGATCTATTTGGAAATCCTCTTTCAACATTCATGCCACAATTTCATTTTATTAATTAACAAAATATATACAATGCCTTCTATAGCAATGTTCATTGTCTTTCCAACATTCACATGACATATATGTCCATAGTATTGTTCACAATAATAATAATAATATTTACAATCTAGGGGAAACATGGGTGTTACAATCTCCTCCCCCTTAAAAGGAACACTACCCTAGTTTTCTACCAACCGTTGTGGTTTTCATGTAAAACAGTGAACAACAATGGGTATGCATGTTTCATGGTATCCTCCAATTCCCATGTAGTTTCATCTGGACCAAAGTGTTTCCACTGCACCTTGACCTGGGAAATGGTTTTGTTCATGAGTGGAATTTCTTTCCTGTCTAGTTTGTATTTTGGTTCTAGTAGGAATTCTCCCTTCGGTTCCACCTGGATCATAGACCAATATATTATATGATTAGAGTCATGTACACATTTCTTCAATAATGAAACATGGAAAACATTATGCGCTTTTACTATGGGAAGAAGTACTAGTCTATATGCTACAGGTCCCACTTTGTCTAGAATTTCAAAGGGTCCACAAAATAAAGGTGCCATCTTGGCACAAGTTCCCATTCTCAAGGAACTTCATCTTGGTATGATTTGACGGTACACATGATCCCCTACTTTGAACTCCCTAGGAGTCCTATTTTTGTCTGCATAACTCTTCTACCTATCTTTATCTACCTTTTGATTCTGTTTTATTTGAACTATTTGCTGTTCCATTTATTTTAGTAGTTATGGCCCAATGGTTATTTTGTCTACTAGGTTATTCCACCTGATTGGCATGTTGCATTGTTTACCATAGAGATCCTCAAAAGAGATCTTCTTCAATAACTCCCTATAAACATTGTTATAAGCAAACTCTACCAGTGGTAGGTAGTATTCCCACTTCCTGGGTTGATGTAGGACATGCATCCTTAACATGTCCTCTAATACCTAATTTACCCTCTCTGTTTGTCCATCCGTTTGAGGGTGATAGGATGTACTAAATATCAATTTAGTTTCAAAACCAACAAACAAATATTTCTAAAAATTTGAAGTAAATTTTGTATCCCTGACAGATATGATCTCCTTAGGCATGACATGTAGTCTAAATATTTATTTCATGGAGATATTGGCAATATCTATTTCCTTGAAAGTTGACTTTACAGGAATGAAGTGAGAAACCTTACTCAACTTATCCACAACTACCATAATAACATCATTCTGTTTGGTTAATTTAGGCAACCCTGTGATGAAATCCATGGAGACAGTTTCCCATTTACACTCTAGAATTGGTAGGGGATGCAACAACCCTGCTGGGTGCATGTGCTCGACCTTAACTTGTTGAAATTCTAATCACTTAGCCAAGTAGTCATATGTATCCTTCTTCATCCTTGACTAATAAAATAGTTTCTTGGTGGTTGTGATCATTTTCTAATAATCAGGGTGGCTAGTGTATGGTCTCTTATGCAATCCATCCATTATGACCCTCTTCAAGTCATCACAATTTTGGATATACAACCTACCCTTGTAAGTTAGTAGGCCATCAATCAACAATTGATAACTCTCATACTTCAGCCCCGTGGGCTCTTGCTCTAGGCCTTCTTTCACAGTTTTGAAAGACTCATCTACTTCTTGTGCACTTCTAACTCTCTCCTTGATGTATGAATCACATGTACTCATAGCCTCCAAGTGAATCACTTTCATACTTCTACCGAGGGTATCAACCACTCTATTTTCCTTTCCCTTAATATGTTTGATTTCAACATCAAATTCACTAAGGAGATCCATCCACCTAGCTTTCCTAGCATTGAGTTTGGGCTAGTCAAACAAGTATCTCAATCCACTGTGGTTTGTCATAAGTACAAATACTCTTCCTAGGAGGTAATGCCTCTACATTTTTAAATCATGTGCTATGGCATCCAATTCCAATTCATGGGTCACATAATTGATTTCATGCTCATTTAATTTTATGGATTCATAACATATTACATGCCCTTATTGCATGAGGACTCCTCCGAGTAAATACTCTTCCTAGGAGGTAATGCCTCTACATTTTTAAATCATGTGCTATGGCATCCAATTCCAATTCATGGGTCACATAATTGATTTCATGCTCATTTAATTTTATGGATTCATAACATATTAGTTTCCCTTATTACATGAGGACTTCTTCAAGTTCTTCCTTGATGGAATCTATACACACTAGGAAGTCCTCACATGGGTCTACAATTTTCATTACTAGTGCATTGGTTAAAAGGTGTTTTAGTTGGTGAAAAATCTCCTCACATTCTGCAGTCCAAACAAACTTAACTCCCTTTTTCCATAGGGAGGTGATTGGGAAACCAATCCTTGAGAACCCCTTTATGAACCTTCTATATTATCCTGCTAGGACCATAAAGGACATGATATCAAATACATCCTTGAGTGTAGGGAAATCCATGATGGATTTGATCTTGTCAAGGTCAACTACTACTCGTTCCTTAGTGATGACATGGCCTAAGTAATTAATCCTTTTTGAAAATAATTCATAGTTACTAAAATTTGTATAGAGTTTGTGTTCTCTTAGCACTTGAAGCACATACTTGAGGTGTTATTCATGCTTTTCCCCACTCTTAGAATAGATTGGAATGTCATTTATGAAGACCAACACAAATTTGTCCAAAAATTTACTAAGTACATTATTCATCAAACACATAAGGTGGATGGTGCATTGGTAAGCCCAAATGACACTACCACAAATTCATAGTGCCCATGGTGCATTGGTAAGCCCAAATGACACTACCACAAATTCATAGTGCCCATACCTTGTCCTAAAGGTTGTGTTATGTATGTCTTCATCCTTAATTTGGAATTGATGGTATCCAAAACTTAATTCAATTTTGGAAAATATTATAGCACCCCTTAGCTGGTCAAATAGGTCATCAATTTATGGAAAGGGATACTTATTCTTAATGGTCATCTTGTTGAGTTGTCTATAGTCTATGCACAACCTGAGGGTGCCATCCTTATTCTTTACAAATAAAGTTGGTGCGCCCCAAGGGGACACACTGGGCTAGATGTAAAATTTTTCCAACATCTCTTTCAGTTGTAGTTTGAGCTCAACTAGCTCTAGTGTACTCATTCTATAGGGTTCTCTAGACATTGGCACCGCCTCAAGTACAAGTTCTATTGAGAAATCAATATCTCTTCTTGGATGTAGACCTAACACCTCTTCTGGAAATACATCTTTGTACCCTCTTAATATAGGGTGGTCCTCTAGTCTTGTTGTAATATTCTCAACAGAGTTCAGTACTTGTATTGCATACAAAGGACATCCTTTTATGCAATAATTCTTCACTTGAAGGGATGAGACTTGTCTCACTAAGACATGTTTTTGAATTCCCTGTAGGGTTATTTTCTCCCCTTCCTCATATTCCCATTCTAACGTTTTATTGTAATAATCTAACTTGGCTTTATGGACAGTCAACCAATCCATGCCAATCAACATGTTGTAAGATCCTAAAGGAAGTATGTTTAGAGTTGTTTGGGTGGCTATCCCATTCACAATGAATTGGAATGTTGGTAAGACCTCTATTACCTTTATTTTTGTTTGAGTGGCTAGTTGCACCAACCATGATTTAACATGTTTTACTGGTTGTAACTTACATTTTTCAACAATTTGAGGGGAAACATAACTCATATTAGAACCAGGGTCAATCAAAATAGAAAAAGGATGGTAGTAAATCACACCTGCCATCTCCACCACTGAAGCTTGGTGATCAACTTGTCTATTATCCAATACTGCATAAACTCATGGCATGCTCATGGCCACATTATTGACTATGGTGGCTTCCTGGATGTTGTAGACCCTCCTATTGTCTTGTTTTCTATGTTGAAAGTCCCTCAATAAATGTTCTTCCCCACATCCCCAACACTTCAAGAGTCCTTTATTTGTATTATCAGTCTTTCCTGGGGCTGATCCCAAGGGTTTATATCCACTCTTAGATGGGAAATTTTGTTGATACACACTTTTAGTAGGAAGACTCATCTTAGATCCTTTCCCATGGTTCTTAAATCTTGAGGGTGTAAATCCCTTCTTCTTGAATCCCAATTTTCTTTCCATTTTCCAATCCTTATGAGGTTCTTCCTTATTCTTGAATTTCTCATAGCAGTACCTTTCCTTCCTAATGGTGTCTTCTAAGGTCTTAGGTTCATAAAAACCAATACTCTCTCGAAACGATTGAGGAAATCCACTAATGAACCATTGTATCTTTGTATTTTCATCCTTGATATAAGGTACTTACCTCATGAAATCAAGGAAATTGTTGACATATTTATCTATGGTGAACTGTCTTAACTCGAGTTCATAGAAATCCTTAGTCTTTTCATCATAGTACCTCTCATATGGGTACTTTTTCTTGAAATATTTCTCAAATTGTCTCCATGACAACTCCTTCTAGTGAATTCCTTTCACATTGCTAAGGTCCTCCCACTAGATGGAGGCCTTTCCATTTAGGTTGAAAATGGATATTTTAGCCTTTAAGTTTTTAGAGTAGTCATGGACTCTAAAGTACTTCTTTAGGACAAGTAGCCAAGCTTTTGCTTCTTCCCCCTTCTTATTCTCCCCATAAAAAGTGGGTGGCTTGGATTTATTAAACTCTTAAGGGTCACGACCCTTAGCACATTTTCTCCTCTTTCTTTTCCCTCGAAAAGGTGAACTAGTCCCACTACTAGACAATTCCTTGGAATTGTCAGCTCCCTCACTAGAGGATTATTCATACGAATCCTCGACGTTAGCATGCTTCTTGTCTCTAGATCGAGCCTTCTTGGAGGTGCTTCTTCTCGTGTTACTATTTTCAGGGCCATGCTTTTGTATCTCGGGTGGAATTTGTTTTTTATTAGTATTATGTCTGTCCACATTACTGGCTATTGGCCCATGTTGAAATTGCCTTTGTTTATCTGATAGGATTTGCAACAGGACTGCATTAATATCAGATTTTTTTTCTTGTTCTTTTATTAGCCTTTCATTGTGTTCCTTACAACTTTGTAATTCTTCCATAAGGCTTCTTATAGTTTCATCTAAAGAGGGGTTTCCTCCATCCTCCTCTCATCATATTGTTCTTCACTGTTATGGGATATTTCTCCCAAGCCATGATGTGTCACCATTCTTTACATTGTAGTTTCCTTGCTGTCAGCTGATTGTATGATTACTGATAACAACATTTTCTGTTAGTCAGTTGTTCTTAATTTTTATGGACAACACAGGTAATTTTTGTAAGGTAAAATTAGCTTCAATATTCCACATATAACATCAACATGTAGTTCAGATTTAAAACATGTAAAAACAACATAAGGTATCACTCTTTTCAATAGTAAAGATTAAATAAGCTCTTAGAGGTGGGTAGGATAGGGTACCCTGCCCCTTAAAGGTTTTCTATTAGAATTTATTTATTCTCTTTCATGAGCCCAAGCGATCCAAGTGTTGTTTCCTTCTTTGATACCACTCTGTCACACACTTGAGCCCCTAAGTAGCCTTTTAAGGGATGGGGGTATAAATTTTCCTCTTTCCTACAACTCCCTGAATTCCTCGCTCTGTCACACACTTGAGCCCCTAAGTAGCCTTTTAAGGGATGGGGGTATAAATTTTCCTCTTTCCTACAACTCCCTGAATTCCTCGAATGATGACACCATCACCGTCTTCTCACCAAGAGATTTCCAAAAAATAAAACCTTACTCAAAATCGAGATCTCGTTTGAAATTTATATCGTTCCAAAGTTTTCAGGGCATCATTGGCTAATGGCCATCCCCTTCACCACATGACATCCATGTAGCTTCACCCTTCTCGTACCATTTGACATGGCATGGTCATGACCTGGGTTGTCACTCCCTGATGATGATGTGGTTGTTGGTTACAGGGAGTATCTCCTAGTTTTCGAGAACATCGGGCCTTCTACCCTTCATCGTTCTTATATCGGTTTACAAATTCGTTGGAGACCCAAAGTACCGAAGTCTCCTTCCACTCTAGAATCTATGGTGGAGATCTATCCACCTTTAGATATGAAGGTTGATATTTTTCTGCACTTAACACATAGTTTAGACTTGAAAAGGGGGGGG
>CBVK0100577399.1:0-10413 GCA_900067695.1 Picea abies | reverse complement strand
GATACATAGTTATATTGGGTTGTGCATATATTGTTAGTTCTACATAATTGCTCCATATGTAGAGCATGGTTATTAAGTGTTTCTTGTTAGATAATTTTGTGGTAATGATTATGGAATTCTAAGGCAAGTCTTGAATCATCGCGCGTGCAAAGTGGTATTAGTCTATGTGTGTGAATGGGATATATATCATGTGCGACATAGGAATGGTTGTGCTCGTATTTGTTATAAGTTCTTTCCATTTTTATAGTCGTTATCTTGTTAAGTAACTTCAACAGTAATTGTATGGGTTCTAGCGCAAATCTATAAATGTCGTGCATGCTAAGAGACAATCGACGCAATCGACATAATGATGGTTGAGCACACAGATTTGTTAATACATAGTTTTTATCATGGTACGAGACTGGTTGCACGCACTAGGAAAATTTAGCAGCACATAACACAAGGCCATTCATGTGTGTTGTTGTTTTCAATGAGATGATTCCACAGAAGAAATAATTGATATCAAATCTTTATATAGCAAAGTTATGGTGGTGGAGACTTTACAATGTGGTAACACAACTTAGATAGGAGGATGGATACATCACAACGTGGTATCAAAGCTCAAATTTTTATGTGGAATGGCCTCTGATCATAGATGGGGATGTTACATAGGTTGTGAATGACTACAGATAGTGAGCCATGGGCTTCCCAAGGCTCTTTTACCTAGGTATTATTCACAAATAATTGTAGTATACAATCTACGAATACTTTTTATAATGAAAATCTACAATAAAAAGATGAACATGTGAGCGAGGTAATTATAGGTAATCTAACGAGCTCTCACTGTGAGATGCCTCTTCATTTGGGCTCATGTTTTTCTATCCATTGGGGGGTGTCCCTAAGATTTTTTTGATATTATTTCTGCATCTAAATCAACATATAAAATTGGGATAATTTAACACACTAATATTACCTCAAGCACCCAAAAATCCCCTAAGAGCAGTGTAAAAATTATAAATAAAATTGCATAAAGTGAGATTTGTTTCTTTTATTTGAATTTTAGCATCAAAAGGGAAATAAGTGAGAGAGAATATGCACTTTGAGTGAAAGATAAATTCAAAATAAATGCATGAGAAAGCGAATATGCACCTTGAGTGAAAGAGATTCAAAAATAGTGAATAAAAGTAACAACAAAAATCCTCTCACATGATTGCTATCAAAAAGAAAATATGAAATCAAAGAGATATAAAATTTCATATTCAAATTCGTTTGATATATTAATGAAGACATTACACACCAAGGTCTCACCTTTCAATCTATGGAAAGTAGTAATGGAAGTGTTTTCAAGTCTGAAATGATGGAATATGGTGGTGAAGAGCTCCTAAAACCTGTTGCAACAATTGTTACAACATGTGTTGCAACAACTATTTCAACATGTGTTGGAACAATTATTTTAGCACAACATAAATATGTTAAAATAATAGGAAATTATATTAAACATGAGAAAAATATGATAATAGCAAGGAGCGAATTATAGTAACCGAATGAGCTGAAATACAACAAAAATATGCAAAACACCTCAATCATATAGTTGTCATGAAGTTTCAAAGTTATATAACACGTGCATACAAATGTATAACCAAAAAAGTCTAAGTCATATTTCTGCATACATAAAAAACTCATATGATGAGGACATTAAGTGTAAGAAAGAATAAGAAACATGAAAAAATAACATTTATGACATCAAAGGACATTAAGTGTAATAAATAATAACAAAGATGAAAAAATAATATTTATTGCATCAAAAAAGTCTATAAGAAAAGCATTTTCGTACAACCCATGTCATGATTGATTCCTTGCAAACCAAACTTGTCTTGTGAGCCCTATATATTTGCTTTGTTAATTCGATATTCAAGCCTATATCCCTAAATTTTTAAAATAACATTGTCACAGTAACCAAATAACCTTTCATGTCATTGGAACAAATACCATAAGGATTGTTAACTCACAAGGAGTAAGAATATGTAGCTAACTCTGACATGAAATTCTCATAACTCTCACTCCTGAAAATAGGAGAAATACTAAAAATAGAAATTCCTCATAATCTAATGAAACTCTGTGTGTATACAATGCTAAAATATGTGAAACCATGGATGTATTGTATATGGAAGCTACAATACTTCTATTATCATGATGAAAAATATGTTTGTTGGTGCCACTAGAATGGTTGCAACCTTTTCATAATTGAGAAAAATGCCATTGATGCACTCTTTGGATGTTGAAAAATTTCTACAAAGAGTGTCAATCACGAACTTTAAAAACAAAGAAAAGAATACGTTGAATACATTTTAATGAATGGTAAAGTTAGATACGATGTTTCCAATGATAAATTGAGTTTTAGAACGAGCAAGGAATGAGTGGTGTAATTATTATCTATTTTCTAACTACTTTTTTCTCATTCGATGGAGTTTAGGTACAAACCAATAGATACCTATCAGATCTATCATCCTCAAGCGAGTGAAGTTATGGATGAAAGGGGGGAAGGGTTACGTCCATCATATCTAATAGGTCGATATCAACTAGAGGTGAAAAGGTCATAAGAGAATTCCATAGGTGCATGGAATTATTTCTTGTCGAAGGAGGTTCATGTTCTTATGACGATGAGAGAATAGGTGACATTAAGGTTCCTTTGAGGTGTCAATGAGAGGATGTATCACATGGATCCGTTGTCCATACATTGTCTAGGTATATTGTCCATGGATGAAATAAAGGTGAAAGATGGAGAAATTGTTGGTTTTATGGAGTATGTTATACCATGCTACAACTATGGAGATTAGTTGAGGTTGGTCCGATATGCGCCAGTATGCAGATATATCCATTCTCTGCAAATTATATATAGATAAAAGACAACGATCAAAATAAGGAGAGATGGTGTATATTGATGGAATGCCAAAGGCATAAAGTAATACCACATGTACTATTAAAAGTATAAGACCTAGTACAACCATAAATCAATCCACTTGTATATTTGAGGGGCACCAAGGAAATCCGATATTCATATGTGTAGTGAAAAAAAATAGTTGCAGGGGAAGAGTTGTTGGTCAATTACGATATGAATTGAATCAATGGAAGAACTAATATTATGGGGGTAAATATATTATACTAGTATACCAAACATGTAATTAATGTGGTAGGGTGATCATGGGAAGACATTGACTATATCAGAGCTAGTATAACTGTGATTTACATATAAATTCTTGTTGACAATAATTGAATTAACATTTTATTTGTTGATATAGCCGAGCAAACCGTTAGAGCACAATGATGTATGGGGTGAAATATATGATTCCATCAACCCAATGGAAAAAATTCAAAAGGCCTTAAGAAAGGAAAATAGGGAATTCACTAAATTGGCTAGGTATAATCCACCTACAAAGGAGGGAAAAGAAAGGATGAAAATTTTAAGGCAAGATACATAAAAAATTTGGGTAAGCGCAATTTTAAAAAAAATACTATTTTTTACTTATATTGATTTATGAATTTTGTTTTGATACTATTATATGATAATAGTATTATATAAAAGACAACTTGATCATGGGGAAATTGTCGGTAGTAGTGATGGAAAACTCCACAATGTCCTCGTATGAGCCACATACCCGTGAGGCTATTTTCCTCTCCACTTATGTCTCAAAGCACTGAAACTCCTGGGTCCCATGAGACACCTCCACCCTAGATGCTAGAACGTTCACATGATGGTTTACATGGAGAATTTCATGAGGATATTGGTTTTTCATTGTGAGAGCATTGTTATCCTCGAGCATCACATGTTCAAAGCTCGAAAACAATATCCATCATCATTTTGGTGGATGATAAATTGGTTCCATTGAAGATACAAAAAATCCCAGTTATTTTTAAATATCTTAAATAGTTCCTACCGTTTGATTGAAACCTACATCTTTCATATCATTTTAATCTAATTATCATATTGTTTTGCAGGAAACAATGTTTTTTACAAGACGTTGCATGACAATTTTCTAGAGATTTTTGGGCCCACCATTCACACACAGTGGAATGCAAAAAATAAATATTTAAAAAACAATTTTATAAACCACACAACCAACATGTTTGGTGATTCATTCAAAAATTCTGAAATCACCTCGAGGGCTAGTACAAATTTGAAATATGTCAGAGATTAATATAGGTTTCAATCGAAAAACAACCCTAAGTATAATCATCATATAGCCATTACTGAGATGGAATGGAAGAACATACGAGATGACACAAAGGAGAGTGCATTGAGACATGAAGGGAAGACATCACCTAGCCTTGTAAGGTAATTTATGATATTTTTAATTGAATATGTTGAATTTTCTTTAGTTTTATATAAAAAATATTGATATCTTATAACATACTAGAAAATTTTCACAGGATCCTAGACATGTCAAAAGAAACCAAGGAAATACTAGAAAAACATGGGAAGAAAAAACTTGGCCAAGGTGGTTAACTAAGATTAAAATCTTGAATTGTAAGTGTTTGGTGATTCATTCAAAAATTCTGAAATCACCTCGAGGGCTAGTACAAGTTTGAAATATGTCAGAGATTAATATAGGTTTCAATTGAAAAAAAACCCTAAGTATAATCATCCTATAGCCATTCCCGAGCTGGAATGGAAGAACATACGAGATGACACAAAGGAGAGTGCATTGAGACATGAAGGGAAGACATCACCTAGCCCTAGAAGGTAATGTATGATCTTTTTAATTGAATATGTTGAATTTTCTTTAGTTTTATATAAAAAATAATGATGTCTTATAACATACTAGAAACTTTTTGCAGGATCCTAGACACGTCAAAAGAAACCAAGGAAATACTAGAAAAACATGGGAAGCAAAAACTTGGCCAAGGTGGTTAACTAAGATTAAAATCTTGAATTGTAAGTACCAAATACTTTATTCATATTATACATATCATCATGCAAATTTTACCTAATCGCAACCAATAAGAAAAAATGTTGATCTTATACCATTGGATGTAGGGGGATACATTCAACATTGTCACCACCAAAGAAGACTTGATGCTCAACTTCAAGTTCGACTTTCAAGTAGTGGTGTAAAATCATCAAAGGAAGTATCATACACAATCTGACCATTCGAACGAGTTGGTAAAAAAAATTAAAAGATTATAGTTGTTGATTACTTGTCTAATATATTGATGATTGATTCAACCCATCAATTAATGTGTCT
The DNA here is from genome assembly GCA_900067695.1 of Picea abies. Taxonomy (NCBI): domain Eukaryota; kingdom Viridiplantae; phylum Streptophyta; class Pinopsida; order Pinales; family Pinaceae; genus Picea; species Picea abies. Next base: position 5,191 of record CBVK0100577399.1, on the reverse strand, counting down.
ATTTTATTTAAGAAAGCCAGCAACATCGGTTCATTCGACAATGGTGGACAACAACCCCATTATTCTAGTGGTTTGTAGACCCATCATGGTATGTGTGTCTTTAAAATAAAATGTATAATATGATGATTATAGATATTTACTTACATATGGTGTATTGATAAATTTTCTTGTTTCAATGGCAGAGCATGTAGATGAGGGTACTCAGAGAGAAGAGGAACCGACGACAATCCAAGCAATGTTGTCAACTACTCCTCCAAGTAAAAAAAAAAAGTAATGATATTTGTACTAATGAAACCTTTGCTATAAACAATAACTAATCATGTATTTTTAATGCTTTTTTTAATTGTAGTGGATGCCCCTATAGTGCAACAACATCCAGGTCATGATACTAGTAGTACAATGATTGAGATGACCCATCACCTTCCAACAAAAGAATAGGGCACGATATTTGAATTTCAGGATCAAGACGAATGTGATTATTATTTACTTGTGAATTTTATCAAAAAGAAAAAAAAAGTGATTGTACATATTTTCAAGACAAATTTTATTAATATAAACTATTGACTGTATGTTTTTTTCTATTTGTACGTGAACTTTGTATATTTTTATGCATGTACCTTATTTCTTTAATTTACCTTTAATTGTTGTTTTTCTACTTGTTTTGCATGATTGGGTATGGGGAATTGAGAGTGATGCGAGGGGGGTGGGTGCCAAACAAGCTTCCACCTTCACGTGGTTGTCCCTATTTAGTAGAGAATATATTATTCTCAAAACCAAGAGGATAACATTCATGAGGTATTCCCCTTTAGTATTTCTAGAGCATCGTACATGTTTAATTATTATTCAGCCATATAACATTTTATTCTCTTTGAAAAATGCAAGTTCATAGATGTTTAGTTATTATTTAGTCATATAACCCTTTGTTGTCTTTGAAAAATGCAGGTTTGAAGGGTGGTTGCCTCCACAATCCAAAATGCATTTCCGACAAGGTATAAATCATTTTCCTTGTATACTTAAATTCAAAATCCAAGGATAGAGAATGGTGCTTCAACAACTATTATTCATTTAATAATTTTTTTTTTAGATATTATTGACCGTAAGTTGATGTGGCATATTATTTTCTCCTTTAAGAATTTTTTTTCCAATGTTAAATGTTCAAAAACACATATTCAAAGGACTTGGTGATGTAGAATGGTGGTTGGAGTTAGCAATTGATTCAATGAACATTGACAAAAATATTGATAAATAGGTTGGCACAAAAAACATGAGTTGCACCTGCATACATACTCTTCAAAATACCAAATGCATACTTATCATTCATATAAACATTATTTGAATGAGACACTCAAAAAAAATTTGGAGGGACACTTGAAAAGTTATGTGGAATATTGTATTAGTTTGTTTTTTCCAAATAAAAAACTCATGTTTTTTCAAATTTGTCAAAACAAAAGAAGATTCCAAATAAAAAACTCATGTTTTTTCAAATTTGTCAAAACAAAAGAAGAGAATACCTTCGTTGGGTGGGAAGATTTTGATATTACTAGAGATAACCTTACTCCAAGGATTCCCTATACAAGGAAAATTTTATAGATTGGAGGATTCTATCCAAATAAATATATAGAGCTCGTTCCCACGACATCTCTAATCCTTCAAGGATCCAATCATGAGGCACATCAAATTCCTTTCACCATTGCAAACATGAATACAATTCTTATTCTTCCTTATCCATGAACCCTCATCCTTATTTATATCCTTGAAACCATCAAACAAACCATTCCTTCTCACATCCTCTAGCATTCAACCAAAAACCCTACCTATTGCTAAAACCCTTCCCCTTGCTTCCATCCTCCAAAGGCCTCCTCAATATATGTGACCTTACCTACTCACCTCCTCGTCTAAGGTTTCTTCCCTAATTGTCATAGGAATTCTCTTCCATGATTATTTCACCCTTGCAAGTTCAAGCCTCGACTCCTAAGTTGCACCAAACAAGGAAACTTTTAGAAGTTTTTGAAATGGAGACATCATGAAACGTGACCCTCCAAAAATGGAAATGATAATTACTAGGGTGGGTGAGATGGTGATGATAGTTGTATAGACTTAAAATGTTTATTACTTTTTAATGAGGGGATGTTTTCCCACCTAAGGGACATATGGTCCTCTTGGTTGCTTTGACATGTCCGAAAACCAACAAAAATCCTTGGAAATAATAGTATTATATGTTGAAACTCCAACAACCTATTGTACAATGTTTCCAAATAGTGAGACTTTGTATGGTATGGTCATCCATGTTTCAGTGATATTTCATACCCGTTTTGGCATTTTGGCACATTTTGGGTATTGGTACGACACCTCGGAGGCCATTTCCTGCAACATAGCTTGACTCCCATGGATACTTACTCCCATATATTTGGATCAACTAGTTGAGGTTTAGGTGTTCATACCTAGACAAAACCACCTCCTCATCATTTTCTCACAACCCTTGTGGGATTTCTATAAATGTCAAGATGTCATTTATTGAATTTATATAATTTTGAGGACTACATAGTTTTTTCTAATGTCCTCCCAGTATTTTTTATGTGGAAAAGACTTCCTCTATTCCCAAAATTGATGTGGCTAATATAATTGAGCATTAAACCTAATTTTACCAAAATTATGGGCTCATTCCTCATTTTGTTTTCTTCTGTCCTAGTAGATTGGTGCATCTACACAACTAAATTTATTAATTATGTAATCCCCTTTTATTGAAGTAGGGTTATGTCTATCTATATGAATCAGGTTTATTCAATGTATGATTTGATCTAGCTCCCAATAGGAGCATTATTCTCCATTTTAGCCACTATTTTTGGGGTTTTTATCGCCTATACAAGCATCCCTAGTACCTTACACTCTACAAGATACCATTGTAAATGGATCACCCTCAAGAATGGTTGGACCACTGGGTGGAGAAGCATTTATACCATGAGAAAAGTTCATATAGACCCACCTCATCTGTACCTGTTATCACACAAATTATAGGTTGGGAAAAACCCGACCCAGTCCGCAAGGTGGTGAGAACTTTTGGAATACCTACCCACGATCACCTTAGATAGGTACTCCCCTTTCTTTAGTGAAGGAGAAATCCTACACAAGGGGGGTATATTGGGTGACCCTAGGGGGAAATTAGATGGAAAGTGGAGTAATGGAAGGTGATGCCCCTACAAATCAAGGTAAGAAATGGAAGATGTCTTGGAAAGGAGTCTTGGTGATGATAAATTGTTGTCGAATTCTTAAGTGCCTGCAAAAGAGAATTGCACCTTCCCGAGAGAAGAGAAAAGAAAAATATACAAGCCCAATATTCAATTGGAAAAGTGAGAAAATATTACTATCCTCTATTTCAGTAGTAAACAAAAATATATATCAGCAAAAAAAAATATCTAGTTGTTGCAGATTTAACCATCAAAATTGTCAAATAATTATTGGACAATGAATTACTAAAATGGTAGATAACTTTCCAATACTTAAGCACAAACTTTGACGGTAAATTAGGGCTTCCAAATGAAGTTATCAATGAATTTTTAGGGTAGCCTTACGAATGTATCAAACAATTTCTATAGAATCAAGTTTCAACCAAAACAATCAACAAGTAAGCCGTAAAAAAGATAGCTAATAACCAGTAGAACAACAATCTAGGCTTAGAAGTCATTTTACACGGTTGAAAAGTGACTAAATGATGTAAGAAAGTGAGTTTTTTTGTATCCTTAATGTCTGTAGCATTAATTTCTTAGCATAAATGACAATTAAAAGGCTAAATAAAACACCCTTAGGGCTTAAGCAAGCTTAAAGCATATAGATTTGATTCCAACTTAGACAAATGCAATATATTGATAAGTCACGTGTACCAATGCAACATATTTATTTATCTAATGTAATTAGATTAATGCATAGTCTACTCGGTAATGGGGTTTTGTGTGTAAGAGTTGGATCAACTACTTATCTGGGGGTGTAAGCCCTTTTACTCCCTAGAGAAAGTGAATCCAACAAGGTAAATCTAGGAGGGTGTAAGCCCTTTTACTCCTCCTAGAAACCTTTAAAATTAACTTATCCAAGAAAAATTAATATGAACTTGGCGGAGGGTGTATTCCCTTATACTCCTCCAAGTGTTTTAGACAAGAAAAACCATGAAATAAGAAGAAATTACTAAAATATGTAGAAAATGTCTTACCAATTCTAATAGAAAGTATGCAAAACCCTTATCTACCAATAATATTCCACCAAAATTCCAAGTACAAGCCTCCAAGAGGGTAGCACACTACATCTTCCACCAATATATAGCCTCCAAAATAATTTCAAGAGTGATATAGAGCAAATTTCCAAGAAGGGCCCAAATTTCACCCAAGAATGTCTTCTCTCAAGTGAGAGAGTTATGATCAAATGAAATGAATTTGATACTTATTTATACAAAAACTAATAAAAAAGTGTTTTCCCACATAAATTTAGGGTAAACCAAAAAATAATGGGGCCATCCACCTTTATTTTTCCCCTTTATAAAGTAATTTGATTTTAACTTTAAAAATTGCACAAAAGAAACACTAATTTTCACATCAACCACTTCTAGGGTGATTTGTTGACACTTTAGCAAGTCATTGAGCAAGAGAGAGGAAGTTGTTGGGCCTCCTGTGGCCTCCCTCTCATGCACTAGGCTTATCTTCATGGTGCAAGGTATCGTCCTCATCCAAAAGTATTAAGTTGGCTTATCTTCATGGTGCAAGGTATCGTCCTCATCCAAAAGTATTAAGTTCCCATCAAAAATCATTATCACCACCAAAACCATATCCCTAGGGTGACATCAATCCCTCCAAGATGACGTCTTAGCCTCCAAAGGAAATTCGTTGGGATTGTAAGGGCTAGGTGAAGTCCTCCAAGGTTTCTGCATTTACTCCAAAAATCAACATTCATCTTTTGTATTTCCCCAAGGTTTGGGCTATGCCATCCAACCAATGGGATTCCTGCCCCAATGAAGGCCCAAGATGGGTTTGTTCCTTCAAAATATCCATCAACAAGGTCCTTCAAATACATAACGTGCACCCTCCAAGGATTTCAAGTCAAAGAATCATTGTAAGTAAGATCACATTTAATACAAGAGACACCTAAACATGTGCATAAAAAACTACCTTATCAAATTAAACAAGTGCTCAAAGACCCTATGCAATTT
>CBVK0100577393.1:451-36422 GCA_900067695.1 Picea abies | reverse complement strand
ATTAATTTTTGTTTTACTTAAGAATCTATATGCATTGCTTTACTTCACAGTTTTAAAACTTACATTGACCCTATGTTGGTTCTAGATCGGTGAATTCTTACAACACTAAGTATCATATGTTATATTCATAGGATCCACTTTTAGGTACTAAACATTGTAATTTAAAGCCAATAAAAGAAATACATGAATTTAAATCATTATTCCAAGAAATACAAAAAATGAAAACATTGCTAGAAATAAAGTGATATAAACAAATCCTTTCTTTTCTATATAAGTCTGTCTACTTATAAAACATAAATAAAAGACAAGAAAATAAATGATAACATGAGTTCCTCATGCCTTTCATTGAGTGGGCCCTACTCAAGGAAGTTCATGGAACCCTTGGAGACACTCAAACATTTGTAACTTCAACAAAGTATGTTTCCTTTGTTGATAAATTGTCATATAAAATGGGAGCATAAATCTTCCTCTTGACTACAATTCAATCTAGCTTGAACAACAGTAAGGAAAGTGAGATAACAACACTAGCTATCCTATTCTATCATATATACCTCTAATTGTACTTGAAAAGAGTCCTATCTATCCCATCTAATCAATCACTTGATAAGTGGGAGTTGTCGCTTAATTTCCTAATTTTCCACATGTTGTCCCCGGGGATTGTTTCCCTCCTTTGTCAATTCGATCCCCAAGATCAATAGGAGATCGAATGACCTAGGGTCTTTATTGCTGCCTCAAAGTGTTGGAAGCCTTGAAGGTTGTGAGGGGATAAGATCCCTTAGATTTCTCGGCCATTCAACAAAATGGTCTATGGTAATGAGTGAAAAATATTATCTTGTCAAGTGGGACAAATCCATTCACTAAGGCTGCACTATTTCCTACTTGTGAACCACATTAGCTCAAGGATACAAATCACACAATAAGCATAAAAAAACACTTAAGATCAAGCATATGTCACATTCAACTTGAGATTAAGAAAATAATAATTGATTAGAGAAGCACCGAGTGAAAATATTTACATTGGTCATCAAAAGTACTAATGTTTTAAGGAAGTTCTTGGACATAGGAGGAAAAATGTGTAAAAAACAATCACAAGATGGGCCATGAAAATGACATATTGAAGACCCATCAACTGGTATTCTCTACATCTAATTTTGGAATTAGTTTTTTGAAAGAACAATTATTACAATTGTTATAGAAGAAGTATTCAACCCTATAGGTTTACCATTTTACAACATCCATGACCAAGTTCAAAAATGTATGCTAACCCATTACAAGAATCAATCAATTAGCATTTCACATGTTGTCACTTCCTAAATCACAACTTATAATCTTGTCTTGATTCTTGAAACACTTTAGTTGCATACATTGATGATTACTACAAGACTCACTTGCAAGATGGTCTTCATCTTTTACATTGTGTTTTACCTAAGAGTTATGTTTTTGTTTATATTTAAGCTTTCATTTTGGTCTCCATCTTAATCATCAAGTGGATATCATTCTCTATGTCAAAACCCAACCTCTGTGCACCATTTTGTGTATTTGAGGTAGTTTCCAACAAAAGCATAAGAAATCAATCATTGGCTTCTCATTTACTCCCCTCTACATCTTTTCGCATGCAAGGTCATTTGCATCATTTTTTGTGCATTTGTTTGTGTTATTTTTTGTATAATTTCATTTGCACTCTTTCTCATGTTAGCATTTTTTGTCCACATTCATTTACATCATTTTGTGTTCTAGGTTATTTGCACTATTTTTCATGAAAGAGTGACCTCATAAGTGGAGTGAGTTAATAAGTGGGCAAGCTCAACCTTTTTGATGAGTTTTATTTTTATTTTTGGTGAGGCAAAGCTCCACCTTGATCTACTTATGTTTTCAAAATTTCAACGATTTGGGTCATCTTAAAATGGATCAAAACCCCTAAGGGTAAATTTCTATAGTGGAATTTCCTAGCAATCAAGTGGAACATTAATTTCTAAAAAACTTCCTACTAGATTTGGAGAAGGATTTCAATGGAAAAGAGGTTGAGCTTGTCCACTAATTAACTTACTCCCTCCCAAAGTTATGAAGAGTTTTACATGTCAAGTTTAATGATCCAAACATTAACTAATAAACTTCAAACATGTGGATCTATTGTCATTTACAATGGTCCAATGGTCCAAACATATGGTCTAAGTTTTATAATCTATGCTCACATTTGTCATAATTTCATGTTTTATAATAAGCATTGATTTATCTACATGTTGTTTATAGATCCCATGTTTAAATTATGAAATAAATGCACATTCTTAGCACTCATTATGGTTTCATAAAACAACATTTAATAATAAAATAATAATAAAAGACATTATTCCATTTATAACCCATAAACAATGATGGTTCAATTTCAAGTTCGCTAGAGGTAATAGTCTAGTTCTATGCAAGCCACCTACTCACTTGATGTTAATGTTTTGATTATTGCGAGGGGTGAACCCCACCTCCCCTTTTTTTTTCTTACTTTTCTTCTCAATACTAATATTAATGAAATTCAATATATAAAACTAAAGAGAGAAAGTATGTTGGGTTGTGGTCTAGCAACAACTTGAAGCAATAGTCATGATAATGACCTAGGTTCAAATTTGGGTGGGCATGATCCTCCCCTTTGTGGGGTTTGTTGGATGTGGCTATTGATTATATTGAATATTGTTGATGTAGCCTTTGTGTGGATTATTGCATGGTGATCTTTTCAAACATAAATTGGTAAAATTTATATTAGAAAAGGTTGTAGCAAAGTTGAGTGATAAGATAGTACAAAAAGAGAGTTATCTTGAAATATAACCAGCAATACAAGCATACAATATATGTTAAAAACGTAGAATTCCATGTTATATTTTGCTGGGGATTTCAAAAATTTTCTACTAGTATATACTCTAAAAAATATTCATAGGACAAGTATTGTTTTACATAACATAAAAACTAATGAAAAAAATATTTACTGCTAGCTTCATCTTTTCCAATGTTTGTAGGATGGGATTCTTGGATACCCAAATCCATATCCTCCATCATTTGATGTAGGTTTTGTTCTTCCTTGAGATCTTCTGGGGTTGAATTTACTAACATTCCACAATTGGAGGCAACTGAGTGTGAACCTTTACCGAGATTGCAAACCATGTTCCTTAGCATGGAACATCCAACTTCTAGTACTTGAATTTTCCTCTTATGTTGAACAGGAGTGTCCATATCCAAATCATTATGGTTGGCTCTAAATTTTCTTCATCATGAATCAAAGTAGTTACATTTTCTAGCATTGTTGTAGTGAAGTTGGGATTGACCTCCTCCTATTCAATATATAAAGCCTCAAAATTATTTATGGCTACCTCTTTGATTGCTATGAAATCACTTAGACTTGAACCATCTTCCAAAGAAATTTCTTTGACATTATTTTTATACTCCCTATATTTAGCCTACTCGTGGAAAAATAAGGTATACCCATCCCCTACTTTCAACCACAAATTTCAAGATTTAAGGCACCACATTTCTTCCTCTGCTATGAAAGTTTTGTGGATTTTGTGGCATAAGGTTATGTCTTCTTCTTGGTGTTGGCTAGTGATATCCACTACTTCCATTCTATCCTCAAGAGGTGCAATATGGGATTTAATCTGAGATTTTCTTTTTCAAGGGAAATATACGAGGACTTCACCCATTCCTTGAGGGCTAGTTTCATCGCTTTGAGTTTATGTTCCCATATGTAAGCAGGAGAACCCATGACCCATTCCCCCCATTCTTCTGAGATAATCTCCAAAAATTTGGAGATCTAGGACCATAAAAGATTAAATATAAATGGGAGTGGCCCAAAATCAAGGGACACAAGAACTCGAAGAAAGATTTATTTGTGATCAAAGACAACCAATGGAATGATCATGTAAGTTATATTGGTGTTACTCAATAGAAGGTCGCTCTAGATAGGAAATCGGTCAAGCCTTATAACACTATGACATGGTCTGATTCTTCTATTAATCCATGTTTATTTACCTATAGTTGGCTTGATATCCAATAAATTATAGTCCATCTTGGAGTCTTCCATTTTTTCTTTGAAAGTATCTCTAACTATGCTTCCACCTCTTTTTTCTTTACTATTCAATATCACAATCAAATCCCCATATATGATGTTATTTTTAGAGAATTCTGAATCTTTCAAAGGTTGTAATGAGAGCAAAAAAATCTATTTTTTTGGTTTTGTTTTGTATTATAATCTAGAGGCATATAGACATTAAAAATATTGAAACAAATAACTAAGTTATGTTGTATGATACATATTAAGATCGAATGTTGAGTTTGATGTGAAAATTCTAGATGAAAAGATGAGCTATCCCAAAGGGTACAAAACCTCCTGAATCCCCTCTGGAACTTACCATTGTTCCTTCACTTCTTTTCCAATGCATTTTGCTTATTCTTAACATTTTGTTTTCCTCGAGATTAGTCTCCTAGAGAATGAGGATAACTGGATTTCTTGATTTTATTAGATCTCTCGTGTATTCCTATTTGAACCTACTATCCAAACCCCTACAATTCTAGGAGTCAATATTAATTATTTGACAAGGGATGGTTTGTGACTTCCACCTTTAGGTGAAGCACTAAAGGTGAAATGCCCAAAGTCCCAGCCATTTTGTTTTCCTCGAGATTAGTCTCCTAGAGAATGAGGATAACTGGATTTCTTGATTTTATTAGATCTCTCGTGTATTCCTATTTGAACCTACTATCCAAACCCCTACAATTCTAGGAGTCAATATTAATTATTTGACAAGGGATGGTTTGTGACTTCCACCTTTAGGTGAAGCACTAAAGGTGAAATGCCCAAAGTCCCAGCCATTTTGTTTTCCTCGAGATTAGTCTCCTAGAGAATGAGGATAACTGGATTTCTTGATTTTATTAGATCTCTCGTGTATTCCTATTTGAACCTACTATCCAAACCCCTACAATTCTAGGAGTCAATATTAATTATTTGACAAGGGATGGTTTGTGACTTCCACCTTTAGGTGAAGCACTAATTATTTGACAAGGGATGGTTTGTGACTTCCACCTTTAGGTGAAGCACCAAAGGTGAAATGCTCTAGGATTCTTTACACTTCGAGTTCCAGCCCAAAACAATTTTTCTATGGTTGTTTGGATACCCAATATTTTTTTTATTTGTTGCTTCTTCCCTCTTTTCTTTTGTCGATTTTCTACATCCCCTCTTCAATTTACTCTCTTCTTCTTCACCCTCCTCTTTATCTTCTTCTTCTAGTTGCCGATGAGATTTTTTTCGAGTTAAAATACCTAAGGAGAGTTGAGGTTTGTTTGTAATATGATCAATTTCTTCCTATAAATCTGAAAAGAGGTCTCGATTAACTAACAAGGAAGGAATCTCATGAGTTTCAAAATGTATAAATGATCCGGGAGGAAACAAAGATATGGGGGTTGTGACTAAGGGTGTGATCAACTCAACAAAAGAAATTGGATATTCTTGAGAGAGACCTTCAAAGCTATTGGTTGATAATCTCAAATTTCCATCCTTAAGTCGGCATGGGGATTGGGTTGTGCTTCACTGGATCATGGCTGATAGGACTAATTTGGACATCAAATCGGTAGCTTGATTTTTGGGTGTTGCTTGCTTTGTACGAGTAGGGGCCAAATGAACTAAGGATGACAGGGCCAATTTTAGCACTATTGAAGAGATCAATTACTTGGAGCCCCTTTTTTTAACCACCTGCCATTGCTCTTCCTTTTCAAGTGCAGATTGGGATGGATGGAGGTTTTTCTTGTAATCTTTCACAAAGTGTCCATATTCATGACAATTTTCACATTTGAAGGGAAACTGTTCATAGTCCAATGGTTGAATATGTTTCTAGTTGTCGAGAGTTAGAAGGATTGCTTATGAAAGACATGATTTTTCAAGATCTACCTCTACACATATACTAGCATGGGTGAACATTCCATCATTGGGCTCATATTTATCTATAGAGTGCCCTAAATAGTTCACTATGCTTTGTAGTGAGACTTCATTCCAATAATGAAGAGGCAAATGTGGGAGATGAACCCACTAGAAATACTAATGAAACATCTAGTTCAACGTTGAAACTAGGGGTTCATCTATTTAGATACACTCTTCTAGTGATGAAGAAGTACAAATCATTCCTCTATATGAGACCCCTAGCTTCCTTAGCTTCAAATAATAAAGCATAAAAGCCTCTGTCTAAAAATAATGAGTCAATTTTCCTTTAATTGATACCTATTAGTTCTTTCGAACCCATATGGTCATTAAATTGGGGGAGGGTCAAATTCTTGTAAATTTTCTAATCGAGTTGCATTTAATTGGAGCAAGAGCCATCCATTGAGAAGTTGAAGTAGGAAAAGGAACCTCTAGAACATTATCAAGCTTCTAGACAAAGTGAGATGGGTACAATTTTGACACTTTCCTAAGAGTAGAGATAAGAGGGAAAAAGGCTAAAGATTTTGCATCTAGAGGGCGAGGATGATGCCCTCTGGGATTAGGAAAACCCATGTAGAAATAATCCTAATGGCGATAGTGGAGCTTGGTTATTGACTCTTATTTTCGATCTTATTACTATTGGTGTTCTCCTAGATTATTTCATGGTGTTGGCAAGGTACTAGTAAACCATATTCTTTACTTAAGTGTGTGAGGGTGGGTTGAACCTCTTTTTGGGTTTATCATCTATAAAGGCAGATTCCCAATTAAGAGAGAGAGGGGGGAGGGTATATATTTAAATGACTAACCTCCTAAGCAAAATGTTAAATGATAACTAAGTTCCATGTCAGTGCGGACTGCGGCTAGGGCTTTCCCTAGCTGCAGTTCGTGATAAGCTTAGTCATAGCCTGAAGCAGGCCTGTATTTTTTGTTTTTTTCGAGTGTCATTGGTGTTCTCTAGTCCACTGGTTATGGATTTTGATTGTTGGTCTCAAGTGCAGCATGGCGGATCTGTCTCTTTTGATCCAATCTAGTTTGGATTTTTGATGCGAGGCTCTGTGGGGCAGGTTTCCTTTGTTGTCTCCTTCTAGTAGCCTTGCTCCACCTTTTTTCCTTGATATCATTTGAATCTGGTGTTTGTGGGTTGCAGACCCCTAGTTCCAAGTGTTGGGTTTGCATGAGGAGGTTTTTGTGTTCACCAGTGGTCATGCCCTCTCCCAGGGGAAGATCTGGCGCAACTTTCTTTTGTGCTAGCTGAGGTTTGTTCTGTCTTGCTGCGGTTAGGTTTGTGGACTGTAGTTCCTCTATTTGGTTTGTTGGTTTGTTCAGGATTTGATGTATGCTCGGATCAGGGTCCTTTTGGTGGGTGTTGGTGCCTCTCTCTTCCTCATTTTAGTTGGGGGTTTGGCCAGAGCTTTAAGGTCCTTACTAAGGGTGTGCAGTGTTGATTATTTGACACTTTGAGGTCCTTTTTGAGGACATGCAACTTTTTGGTTTCTCTCTTTCTCATGTTTGTAGGTTGGGGTATTCTATGGTGCCATTGCCTTCTAGTCTTTTTGATGTGAGAGCTTCATATTGCTCTGACCTGGTCCTTTCGACAACTGGGGTTTTATTTGGGATTGCTTTCCCGACGTGTCTTTCGTGGAGGGGTTTCTTGTTCTTATATAATGTTTTCTCAGCTCATTTATTGTATATTTATTTGTGGCTTATTAGCCAGCTTCTAGGCCCCTTTGGGATTCTAATTTTTTATCTCTTTACCTATGGTTGGGTTGTGCTTAAGGCACCTATAAAATGCAATTTGGTTCTCTTCGAATGAATACAATTATGCTTTTTTTTTGTGGAAAAAAAAGAGAGGTTAAATGATAACCAATCTTATTAGTTGGTCTCATGTATAGGACTAGGGTAAGGAGCTACTTAAAACCATACGACCCCTCCATTGTATCCTCAATGATGACAACAAGGGATATTGAGTTTCTTGTGGATGTTATCTGGGATGAAATCATCATTTTGGTCCTATATTATAACCTAAAACTTCTTTTGATTGGCTAAGAGCTCATCTTCCTTAGACATAAGGAAACGTGTTAATGTCCTAGGACCTAGTGGCATCTAGTATGAGTGGAACTATGCCCCTTTATGTATCACCGGTTGGTTATTTCAGGTCACTAGGTTTTGTCTACACATGATAATGCAGTTGCACATTGGGGTCTTGATATTGTATCAATAGAGGATAGGTCGATGGCGCTGAGTATTGCTTTGGACAAAATATATATTTCAATTCTTAAGAAATATTAAAATTCCATGTGTGGGAGACAAAAAAAGGAAAAGTTGCAACAACATGGTCAACATAATTAAATCAAGTTCAAGGATATAAAATTAACATTTATTTTGGAGCTCATTGATATAGGTGGTCATCCAAGGTCATCTCAGGAAAAGGTATTAATATTGATAGTTTTCAGTCCTAAAATTTCGATGCATTTTTCTTAGTCTTCCCACACGTTTTCCATGATTATGATGCATTTAAAAGAAGATCTAGAACTAGAAGACAAGTTATTTTTCCAACGAGGTTAAGAAGATAAAAAATAGAACACTGAGCAAGTATTATCCCAACAAGGCTCCCCTTTTTCTATACAACTTAATTTCATCCAACTTAGTATGCACACTCAATCCTATCTTCTTGTTAGGGTTAGGGTTCTTGCATCTCAAGTTTTTTTATATCTTAGGATTTGACATTATGATAAAACATAGTTTTGGCCTCTTATTATGGGATTTTTGCAAATAAACATAACAAACACTTTTTCTCAAAAAATAGCTAGCATCATTCTAACCTTTGCATTTATATAATATTTTCTCCATTTTTTAAGAAATAAAATTTAATTTTAAATCTATCTATCTATCTATCTATCTATATTATTATGAATCAATCACACTGAATCATTTCACCACTTTATATATTGAAATCTACCCAACTCCTCCACTGACAACTTTAAATCAAATTTGATATTATGACATCACTTATTATCATGTAGAAGTATACTCTTATCGTTGTATGCATGCACAACACTAATACCACCATATGAATTTAGTCTCAATGACATTTCTCTAATCCATGAACCTTACATATATACTGAGAATGGTTTCCAAGTTCCTTGTCTAAGAACTACATAATTTAGTCATGGTGAACAATTTAATCATGGTACACAATTTAATATTCAAGTTAATTTTCATGCAAAGGACAACTATGGCCACTCTTCTTCTTATTTTTGCACATGGGAATTATACCAATGAATATATGGAAATAAAATTAAATAATTTATATTAACATTTATAACACTTGTTTCCTTCTTGGAGGTCACAATTTCGAATCCAGAAGGGGGTAGGGTATGTATACCTCCGTAGACTTTAGTAGTCAAATCAGTGTGTGGAGGGGGTCTATATATATATGTGTGTGTGTGTGTGTGTGTGTGTGTGTGTTCTTTTATGTTCTTGTTTAAAGTTACTTTTCACATGCAACTTTAAGTTATAAAGTAATTTCATTGTAAAAATGATTCTCACTTTTTATAAAAGTGGGTCACTTACATAATAAAAATAACTTACTTGTAAAAGTGACCTTATAGACAAAGTTAGATAATGAGGACATTTTTTTACTCTTTACAACTAGAGACATCATTGCGCACCCATCACCATGTTGATCAATCTCCATGTACCACATGGCACCTTGGTTACATTTTATGCATTTCTTGAAAATGGTTTAACTTTGATTTCCAAAGTCCATTTTCTAGTGTTGTTTTTTTATAAATATACCTCCATGTTATAACATGGCTAATATAAGTGATATCCTACTTACTATTTGGAAAATTAAGTTATGGTTTTGAAGAAATCTTCCCTGCATATTATAATATGGCTAATCCAAGTGACCTCCTACTTACCAGTTCAAACTACTTCTCATGGAGATCTCGTATGAAAGATTTACTATAAAGTAGAGGACATTACTAGGTGATCTTGGGAACAAAAATTGCCCCTTTTAATGCATTAAAGAAAGCCAAATGGGATAAAAAAAATGACAAAACACATGGATTAATCAAAATTTCCATCTCCAATGATCTTCAATTTCACCTTCAAGGAATTAAGACCCCAAATGCAACATGGAAAAAGTTGAAAATCGTGTTTGGTAAACATAATGAGATTCAATCCCACCAGCTCAAAATTCAATTGCTTTCTTTAAATCCTAGAGCTTTCTCTTGTCTTGAATATTTTTGAAGTTCAAAGCACTAAGACTTTTACTTGCAAAATGTAAGATAGTTAAGACAGATGAGCAACTTATATTTGATATTCTTGCTAAGCCTGGCACTGTCTATTCTACCTTTTCATCTACTTTTTTGTAATATCCCTTCCCAAGTGATCGCTCAAGATCCTATTTGATTCCCATAAGCTATAGTCAATAAAGAAGGGATTAATGGATTAATTATTTAATGTCTGTAGGAGGAAAAAACAACATTATAAAGTGACATTGAGTAATTAAATAAAAAGGTGTTAAAAGTGACTTGAAGAGAAAACAACATTATAAAGTGACATTGAGTAATTAAATAAAAAGGTGTTAAAAGTCACTTAATCGATTTAGTTGAGGGGAAAAATGGAAAATGGATGTATAAACAAGAAAGAGAGTTCATTTTCTACTCATAATTTGTGATTTTTACTAAATCGATTTGGAGAGAGCTCTTGTGGCTTGCTAGGGTTTTAAGAGTGAAACCTGTGTTGAGAATTGGTTTCG
Source organism: Picea abies (assembly GCA_900067695.1). NCBI lineage: Eukaryota > Viridiplantae > Streptophyta > Pinopsida > Pinales > Pinaceae > Picea > Picea abies. Next base: position 25,713 of record CBVK0100577393.1, on the reverse strand, counting down.
GGGGTGTAATATTCAACCCTAGTTAATTGATAGGAGGAATCACTCAGATTTCTCACAAGATTTCATCGTTGGAAGAAGGGTTTAGATTTGCAACAGTTCATGTGGTTTGGGGAGGATGATTTCATTGTGAGGAGGGCACATTTACTTGTGGAGACTGTATTTCTCTTGCATTGGTTGAGTTTCCTCTATTAAGGTCAAGAACTCATGGTACATGTCATATTTCTCTTGTGGAGGGCCTTATCTTCTCCGGGGAGGCTGCCATCTCCTTATGCTGGTTGTATCTCTTGTGTGGAGAGCGTATCCATCTTGTGCGAGCCATATTTATTCTAGGGAGGCCATATTTCTTTGCCATCTTGTGCGAGCCATATTTATTCTAGGGAGGCCATATTTCTTTGGAGAGGCAGAATTTCCAGTTGCGGGGGACAAATTCTATTGAAGAGGGGCCATACTCACCTTGTGGAGGCCAATTCTATAATGTGGGGGTCATACTCTCTTTGACATCAAACCTTTGTTTATTCATTGAAAACCACATTGAGAAAACAAACCAGCAAACACACAAACATAACAACAACAACAAAAGGGGTTTAGAAGTGGATTTTGGGCATATCAACAAATTGTTTGACGAAAGTCATGAGTCAAGAAATTACTAAAATATAACAATAATAAGGAGGGTTATTATAGTGGTATTAGAGCCAATATTCTTACTATTCTGTGAGTGCATGCTTTTATGTTCCCAAAGGACATGGACTACATTACATACAAGAGATGGAGAGATGTTGGTAACATATTTCTTTCAGAGTCAAAGTCAGAAGTAGAGGGAAGCATGGGGGACATAAATGAACAACCAAAGGAAAATGCTATAAATATTTTGAATGACTTGGAAAGGGGACAAAATGACTTGGTAAGGGGACACAATGACATGGTAAGGGGGAAACAATAGTTGGTTGAGCTTTTCACCTAGTTTGTGAATAATAATCAAGGGAACCAAAACAATGCACACAATAATGGTTCAGGAAGGGCTAATGGCATCCATGGTAACAATATGAACCGCACTGAAGGGAGCATCACTCATGTCCCTACAAGGAATTACATTGGGACCACTAGTGGAGTGACTCCTAGACCTCATATTACTCAATTCTTGGAAGGACAACAAGATGGAAATCAGGGGCAAAAAGGGCAAGGGGAAATTTTTACTGATTATTTGAGGGAGTATCAGACTCTTGGTGATGAGTTTCAGACAACCATGTTTTTACAAGATTTGTGTACCATCAAGTACAGGAATAGGCCAAGAGACTACAACAAGGGCCCACATAACTAAGAGCTGCAATGGAAGGTACTTTGATGGCTCTAGCAAATGCACCGCCAGAGCTTGGGGTTCAAAAGTTGGACACATACTTCTAACTTAACCCCATGATGGAGACAAAAGCTATCAAGTATGCCACTTTGCATTTGGATGGAGAGGCCCATGAGTGGTGGTGCCATGGTTTAGTCATGTTGGGATAGGCCAATATTACATCATACTTGGACTTCACACAAAGGCTCATGGATCGATTTGAAAAGAAGGACCCAGAGTTTCACTTTAGGGAGTTGGCCCACAATAGGTAGAGTGGGACACCATATGCTGACATTTCAAATTTCCAGAGGATTGTAGTCATGGTGACAGACGTGTGGAAGCATAGGCTAATTATGCTTTTGATTGAGAGACTTTTAGAACACTTGCGTGTTTGGGTTAAGGCCTTCAAACCAAATTCTCTATAGGATGCTATCATTAGGACATGTGACATGGAGGATGAAGTACCCAAACAAATTTCCTTAAAAACCTTTCCTTCCTCAGAAAAACAAATACAAGAATCCCTTTAGAAGGAATGGTATGGGAAATATAGAATGGATGAGGAGACACAAAGAGAATTAAGAAGGAAGAAGCTATGTTTTAGTTGCAAGGAGCCTTGGGAACCAAGTCACAGGTGCATGGGAAAGGGTAAGGTGCATTTTATAGAGGTACTTTCATACATTGATGAGGAAGAGGAGGCAGGACGAGCTCAAGGTAGTGAGCATAGCAATTGAAATGATGAGCAACCACATGTGGAGGATAAGGATGTTGAGAAACCACATGTGGAGGCTAAGGGTGAGAATATTTCCACTCTATAAGGTGTTCCTATATTTCACACTTTCAGGATCCATGGAGTATTACAGGGACAATGTGGCATAGTCTTGGTTGACAGTGGGGAAACCCACAATTTCATTAACTCAACTTTGGTGGCTAGTAGAGGTATTCCTACATAAGACTTTGAGGGGTTTAGTGTTGTGGTAGCTAATGGGTATAATATGACTTGTACACAATAGATTTTGTGATTGGATGTGACATTGGGAAACTACATCTTGACGTAGTTGATATGGCAGACACAAATGTAGTCTTGGGTGTTTAATGGCTTTACTCCTTGGGAAAACATTCTATCAACTACCAAGCCATGGAATTAGAGTTAAGGGCAGTGAATAGTAAGAAGGAAGTTCCGAGGGGCATGTCCATTGGTGCTCCTAGGATTGTCTTAGCCAATCGGATGGAGGGCATATTCAGGCATGGAGATGTAGCTTGCGCAAAAAATTGTTTGATTACTACTCATAACCTTCAGACAATAGCCAACAATACCATGTAGACATCTAGTCACTATTGGGAAAACATGATCAAGTATTTGGAGAGATACCTCCAGGGAGACCTTCTAATAGAGGCTTTGAGCACACCATGGAGCTAGAAGAAGGGGGCAAACCCATAATCACCACTCCATACACGCACCCAAATAAGTTTAAGGATGAGATATAAAAGGCGATAAAGGATTTCTTGGAGATGGGACATATCAAGCCTAGTTCCATCCCATTCACTTCATTAGTGGTTTTGGTTAAGAAAAAAGACAGTACCATGAGGATGTGCATTGATTATCAGGCCTTGAATAAGAAGACCATTAAAAATAGATATCCCATTCCCATGATCAATGAGCTGTTGGATGAGTTGCAATGGGAAATGTACTTTTCGAAGATTGATCTTTGATTAGGTTATCATCACATTAGGGTTAGGGAGCATGATGTACACAAGACTGCTTTCATATGTCATTATGAGAACTTTGAGTTTTTGGTCATGCCATTTGGGTTGATTAATGCACCTGCCACTTTTCATTCGTCCATGAACCACGTATTCAACAAGAAGTTGCATAATTTATTATTGGTGTTCTTTGATGACCTTCTTATTTACAACAAGACATGGGAGGACTACTTGCGATAATTGGATGAGGTATTGGGCATTATGGGGGAATAGTTGTTATATGCCAAGGTGTCAAAGTGTGAGTTTGGCATGACAAAGATTCTTTACTTGGGCCATGTGATTAGTGCACAAGGCATACCTGTTCATCAAGAGAAGATCCAAGCCATATTTGATTGGCCCACTCCTAGGTCCCATACAAAGTTGTGGGGATTCTTTGGATTATGCAGCTACTACATGTGCTTTGTTAAGGGATTTTCACAGTTGGGTGCACCATTGACAGATATTGCAAATAAAGGGGCATTCGGGTGGATAGAGGAGTCTCATTAGGCATTTGATAGACTCAAGGAGGTGATGAGCACTTGTCCAATATTTGCACTTCCCAATTTCACTCAGATCTTTGTACTTGAGTGTGATGCTTCAGGTGAAGGTATAAGGGCCATTTTGATGTAGAACAAACATCTGATAGAATTTGAGAGTAGGAATCTCAGAGAACTAAAGAGACTCTACTCCATCTATGATAATGAGATGCTTTCCATTATGCAGGCTTTTGAAAAGTTCAGGCAATATTTGGTAGGTGGTCGATTCATGGTTAGGACTGACCACAACAGTTTGCGGTATTTCCTGGAGTGGAAGGATTAGAATGAGAGGAAACATAAATGGGTGAGAAAGAGAAAGGAATATGACTTTGACATTGAGTACGTGAAGGGAAAGAAAAATATTGTTTTCGATGCCCTTTCTAGGAAACCGACAGTATATTCCCTCATGGAGATTTCAACTAATTGGAAATCACACCTTTTGGTGGAATATTCTAAAAATCAGTTTGCTTGTGAGTTGATGGATGGTCACATTCAGGATGACATGCATAGAGTGGTGGATGATATCATTTTCTATAAGGACAAAATATACTTAGTTCTTGAGTCCACACTCAAGGTGAAGATTCTGAGGGCTACTCATGACACACCATTGTCAGGGCACCCTGGTTACTTCAAAACGTACAGGAAGATATGAGACATGTACTCATGGAAAATCCTCAAGGATGATGTGTTGTGCCATGTGAGGGAGTGTATGACTTTTCAACAGAACAAGTCAGAGCATACTCATCCGACATGATTATTGCAACCTCCACCCATTCTAGAGAAAAAATGGGAGAGTGTGTCGATGGATTTCATCACAGGTCTACTGAAGGTGCAGGGCAGGGATTGCATATATGTAGTGGTTGATCAGTTGAACGAGTTCACACACTTCTTCGAGATTCCATCATAGTATAAGGAAGCAGAGGTGGGAGAATTGTTTTTTTAGGGAGGTGTTTGGACTCCATGGGCCGCCTAGGTACATTGTTAGTGATCAAGACAACATGTTTCTTAGTGATTTTTGGTAGGAGCTATTCAGATTGGTTGGCACAAAGTTGAATCCTAGTACCAATTATCACTCTCATATGGATGGAAAGATAGAGATTATGAATAAATGGGTTGAGGGGTATCTATGTAACTATGTGTTAGGACAACAAAGGGAATGGATTAAGTTGTTGCATTTGGGAGAGCATTTTTATAATACCACTTACCATATGTCCATTAGTATGACCCCATTCTGAGCATTGCACTATGATGCTCCTTCATTTTTGGATTTGGTGTTTGGGGATAGAATGGATCCCAAATCTAAGGATTGGATACAAGAGAACCAGGACATCCTTAAGGCCCTTAAGGAAAACTTGTATACAACTCAAAACCAACAAAAGATGTATGCAAATAGGCACAGGGTTGAGCGCAGTGTTGAGGTGGAAGACTTGGTCTTCCTGAGGTTGCAGCCATACATACAGTCTTCATTGAAGAAAAGTGGGGAAAAAAATGTGAAACCCCACTTTTATGGTTCCTACAGAGTAATCCCAATATTTTGGGAAGTATCTTATGAGCTTGAGCTGCCATAGGGGAGCAAGATCCACAAGGTTTTTCATGTGTCATGCCTCAAGAAGGCCATATGAAAACATGTCACTAATTCAATAGAGTTATCCTCACTGGATGAGGAGGGACAATTGGTATTGATTCCTGAGGAGGTTTTGGATGTTAGGGAGAAGATACCGAGGAGCAGAGTGATCAGAGAGTACCTTATCAGGTGGAGAGACTTTCCGGTTGAGGATGCTACGTGGGAAGGAGATCAGATTTTGCAACACCCTGGTTTATTGCTTGAGGGAAAGCAATCTTGGGAAGGGAAGACTATAATGTCTCTTCCCAACTGATCACTCAATGAGAACAACTTAGTATATTGTTTGATTCTCATAGGCTATAGTTGATAAAGAAAGGGATTAATGGATTAATTATTTAATGTCACTAGAAGGAAAAAACAAAATTATAAAGTGACATTGAGTAATTAAATAAAAATGTGTTAAAAGTGTCTTGAAGAGAAATATGAAGAAAACATTATAAAGTTACTTACTCAACTTAATTGAGGGGGGAAATGGAAATGGAATTATAAAGGAGAAAGTGAGTTCATTCTCTACTCATTTTTGTTCATTTTTACTAAATCTATTTGGAGAGAGCTCTTATGGCTTGCTAGAGTTTTGCGAGCAAAACCCTTGTTGAGAATTGGTTTCGGTGGTGTAATATTCCACCCTAGCTGATTTATATGAGGAATCACTCAAATTTCTCACATGATTTCATCATTGGAAGAAGTTTTTAGATTTGCAGTAGTTCGTGTGGTTTGAGGAGGACGATTTCATTACGAGGAGGGTGCATTTACTTGTGGAGAGTGTATTTCTCTTACAGTGGCCGAGTTTCCTCTGTAAGGGCCGAGTACTCATTTTACACATCATATTTCTCTTGTGGAGGGACATATATTCTCTGGGGAGGCCGCCATATCCTTGTGCAGGTCGTATCTCTTGTGTGGAGAGCGTATCCATCTTGTGTGGACAATGTTTCTTCTAGGGAGGTTGTATTTCTTTGGAGAGGATGAATTTCCAACCATGGAGGACAAGTTCTATTGAGGAGGGGTCATACTCACCTTGTGGAGGCCGATTCTGTAATGTGGGGGTCATACTCTCTTGAGAGGACAATTTGAACCTATATTTTTGCCCAACACATGTAACATGTCAAATTTTAATAAAAATCAGATCAGATTTATGGTGTTCATTTGTTGTTGTAATGATTTGGTTAAACTATTGTCATTGGTAATCGTGTTGTCATAATTTACATGCAATATAAAAACTATTTTTGGCATCAAACCTTTGTTTATTCATTGAAAACCACATTGAGAAAACAAACCAACAAACACACAAACACAACAACAACAACAAAAAGGGGTTTTACAATGGAGTTTGGGAATATCAACAAACTGTTTGATGAAAGTCTCGAGTCAAGAAATCACTAAAATATAACAACAATAAACACAAATTCATATCCGCAGTAAGGAGTGTTATAACATTTTCACTCCACTAGAGAAGCTCTTATTAGTCAAGGGTATACTTACAAACTACCCTCTTTTGAAGCATTTTGTGATTCTTTGATTAGAAAGAAAGACAAGCTCTTGCATATTGGAGTGATACACATTGCAAGTACATCTAAAAAATCCTTAGTGGCTCAACAAAAGGATAAATATAAGAATCTAAAGAAGTAACATCCTCTCAACTACAGTCAAACCAAGGGTCCCAAACTCCACCTTGTCAGCCAACTCCTCCTTCCAATGATGATAAACAAACTAAATCAAAATGCAAGAAGGTTAAGAAACATTGTAATTTTTGTGAGTAAGATGGTCATCTAGAGTCTAAATGTTTCAAGAAGATGGAAGCCTTAGAAGCAACAATGAAGAAGCATAACATCAATCTTGATCCTTCTTCTGCTAACTCTTCTTCTCATGGACATACACTTTCTGCTTATAATTTTTCCTGTAATGCAACATATACCTCTTCTTCTAATGAGTAGCTTATAGATTCTGGAGTATCTTATCATAAGTTTAAATATAAATCCATGTTTTCATCTCTTAATGATTGTAACACCAGACATATATTTGTTGGTGATGATATATATCTTAGTTTTGTAGGATTTGGAATAGTTCAACTAAACTATGACCATTTTTAATAATGTGTTATGTGTTTGAAGTCTTTCCTACAACCTTTTATCAATATATCAAGTCACTAATTTAGGTGAAGGTAAAATAGTATAATTTCACCTCACCAAGTTGTAATCAATGATTTAAAAGATCCTAAGCATGTCCTAGCAAAATGGAATCATCAATGATATTGCCAAGTTATACAAATTTGACAACTTTGGGTCATCATCTCTTCCATCAATTTTTATTGCTCATGGCGATGACATGATAAAAGTTTGGCACAAGGGATTTGGTCATCTAAAATGTCACTCATTGTAGCAACTATGTAATCAGAATATGGTGATTGAACTTCCTCTCATTTCTTGTAGAGATGGTGTTTGTCCTAGTTGTGCTCTTGGCAAACATCATTAGGATAGTTTTGACAAACATGCCTCTTGTGAAATCCCATTCCCTTGCAGCTTGTTCATAGTGATTTGTGTGATTTGCTTCCTTCTGCATCTTTCTTTGGGTTCACGTACTTCTTAACTTACATTGATGACTTCTCCAAATGCACTTGGGTTTATTTCTTAACACTTAAGAGTGAATTTTTTGACATGTTTTTGGCCTACATGGCCCTTGTAGAAAAATAATATGGACATCAACTTCAGAAGTTAAGAATAGATGATGGAGGAAAATATGTTAACAAAAAATTCACAATTCATTGCATTGCACAAGGTATTCAAATGCAACATATTGTTCCATATACACCACAAAAAAATGGTGTTGATAAGAGAAAAAATCACATATTAAAGGGACAAAATGTATGATCCAATCTAAGGGATTAAGTCCACATTTTTGGGTGGAAGCCATTAATTGTGCCAATTACATAGTTTTTTTTGTAAGATATCAGTAACTATATTATATAAAAAAGGGTGAAATTAGAACTATCATGTTGTTAGTTTGTTGCTTGGGAAACTAGACCAACAATAAAATAATTGTTTCTTGAGATTTGTCTTCCTAATTTTACGAAAATATAACCGACCATTGCCTGCTAGATAAAAATAATTGAAATGAACCGTGACTATGAGGTCCCTTGTCATATTTGATTCATTTTTGTAGGAAGTGACCGAGCATCCCTCTACAAGAAGATTTGGAGGGTGGGAAATCATGACATGTTGGTGAAATCTAGCCATATTCATTTAATTGATTTCCCCTTTGTCACTCCATCTGGGGAAGGGCAGTCTCTCTCTGCTAGGTCAAGACAAGACTTGCTGAGAGAATCTTCCATCTGTGAATATTAGTGGTTGTCAAGCTTATGGTGCAGTCTGGTGATCCCCTCACTCGCTAATCTGTCTACCAATTTGTTGGTTGAGCGACAGACATGGGATGGGATAATGGCCTCTATCAAAAGGAGAAGAGATTGGATCCTTTCAATACCTCCCTCTAGTCTCCATCATGTTGATATTTTTCTTACGTCAGAGACATGTTGCATCCTTTCAAGCATTTGAATGATGACCATGGAATCCCCTTCCACAATAAGCTTGTTGTAACCTTCTTTGATCGCTATGTAGATGCCTTGCTCAAGCGCTTTTAGTTTTGTTTAATTTTTGGTGTATGCTCCCATATGTTATGCATAAATCATCATGATAGTTCCTATGTTGTTTTTGAAGGCCCCTCCTAGGCTTGCGAGCCCTGGGTTCCCTTTCAAAGCCCTAACGAAGTTGAGTTTGACAAATTTTGTCGGTGGGGGGGACCTATGTTGTTTTTGAAGGCCCCTCCTAGGCTTGCGAGCCCTGGGTTCCCTTTCAAAGCCCTAACGAAGTTGAGTTTGACAAATTTTGTCGGTGGGGGGGAACATTCGAAGAGAGAGGAAACTTGAGGGGTGGATATGGGCTTAGAGCTGAAGGAAGAGTTTTGGTGAAGGCCCAGAGAGTGTAGAATGGTGGATTCCATCTTAGTACACTTCCAGTCTTGATCTAGCAACTTAGTGACTAAAATTGTTTCATGAATATCCTTCTTTATCTGGTCCTAGATATTGGTTATGTCCTAGTTTTTATCTTTGAAAATTTGAAGATTCCTTTCTTTACAGACTTTCCATATGAGGAAACCGAGGAAGAGTTTCCAAGTCATATTCATAATTGGATTGGTGAATGCAACCGATTTCCATTGCTTGATCATTGTTTTTAAGGTATCATGATCCCTATCAGTTTTCCTACAGGGGATGGCTCTGTGATCCCAAAGTTCAAAAGACATACTACAAGAGTTGAGGAGATGATCTGTGGTTTCACTAGCTTGACAACAAAGAGGGAAAAAAACATGGCCAATGAATCCCCTCTTTGTAAGGTTGTCTCAGGTGAGGATTTTTCCCTTCATTAAGAGCCAAAGGAAGAGGGCAACTTTGGGCCATAGATTTTTCTTCCAAATTTTTCCCAGATTCTTTGTTGAGGATGATTTTGTTGTACTGTCACAAGGTTGTATGATTCTTTGAGAGTAAAACTTCCTCTTGGGGTATGGCCCCATCAAAGCTTGTCCAATCCTTCATGTTAGGGGGTTTTCCTAACTAGGAGTTCTTGCCATAACCTTTCCCATTCCTGATTATTATGGAGTGGGATCCAATTGCCTTTATGTATCCATCATCTCCATTGGCCATCCTCAGACTCACTTGTCTAGTATTGAGCTATCCATTTTTTCCCTTGGTTTAACATAACTTCTCTTAGTGGGTGCAGGTCCTCCCTTTCGCCCAAGTTGGGATTCGTTGCCATGCATCATCCCAAAATATGGTGTGACAGTCATTCCTCACCTCCCATAAGCAATGTTGTTGAATGCTGTTTTTTTTAGTCCATGTGGCATTCCCGATTAGTGAGCCAGTGATGGTTCCCCTAGACGAATTAAATTTTGATATTCTATGAGCAGACTATACTTTCTTTTCCATATTTCCCCCTAAGTAGCACCTATGATGTGGAGCCATCTCCACCAAGTTTTATCTCCTGAGACTGATCTAAGAGTTTTTGGATCCCTTACTCCCAATCCCCTTGCTTGTTTGGGCCAATACAATTTTTCCCAGCTTACCCATTTCTTTTCCTTTTTTGATTTCCACTAGAGAAAAGAGAATTAAATATTACGTACTTCCTTGAGGATGGATTTAGGAGCATCTAAAGTGGATAAGAGGTAAAGTGGAATTGCTCACAGAATAAACTTTAGGAGAACTAGACGACTTGGAAGATTTAGGAAACGATAGGTCTAGTTGGCTAGCTTCTTCCTCATCCATATTAGAAGATCCTCCCAAGTACAATTACGAAGGGAATTTTCCACTCTTGACACTCCAAGATATTTAGAGGGAAGAGAACATATTTGGAACCCAAGAATGTTCGACAACAAATGTATTCTAATAGAGGAAGAAGACCTTTAGTAACCACTCATACAACTTAATCAAAGATCAACACACCGATGTTTTGACGTGGTAAAATACCTATGGGGAAACATCCATGACCCCAACCAACATGGCCACTTGGAGCAATTTATTAATGCAAAATAAAAATATTACAGAGATATTTACAAGAGAGTTTCTCACAATCGATCATTGACAAATTCCATGCTCTTTAAATAGAGATCATGTACCAATCAGGTGTTAAGCCACAGTTCAATGTAACCATTAAGATCAAGGAGAATATGAGCAGTCATATCACTCTATGTTGGGAACATATTGTGACCACCAGATTTCCTATATACAAATCCATACTAAAGAAACACATTTTTACCTAACGACACATTAGACCAAGTTGATCTTAACTAAATCCTAAGTGTTTAAATATCCTAGCATCCCCCTTTAAGAAAAAAATGGGATATGATTGAAGGATTTACAAAGGTGAAATAATAGGAGAATGAATGAGGCATTAGAGCCTATCCCCCCTTAATGAAAACTTCTTGAACTTCTAACATAGATCGAAGTTTCGAAAATTTCTCTTTTATAAGAGATTTTTTGAAAATATTTGCAACTTGATTTTCTGTAGGGAAAAAAAGCACTTCAATAAATCGATCATGAATGAGATTTCTGATGAAGTGAATGTGTAGCATGATGTGTTTGTTGCGCTAATGTTGAACTGGATCTTTCACAAGCTTCATGGAACTCTGATTGTCATACCAGAGGGTGGTTAGATGTTGATGCTGAAATCCAAACTCTGAAAGGATATGTCGAAGCCATAAGACTTGTTGACTTGCATTAACCGCTACTTGGTACTCTACTTTTGCTGAAGAAAGAGAAATAGCTTGTTGTTTCTTACAGGCCCAAGTGATTGGTCCTAAACCAAGGTTGAAAACATAACTTGCAGTAGACTTTCAATCATCAGGGTCATTGGCCCAATCTGAATCAGTGAAACCAACTATTAAAGGAGTCCCCATGAGCTGTAATGTATCCCGAATTGAATTGTACCCCATACATATCGATGTATCCTTTTAGTTGCTTTCCAATGGAATTCATGGGGTGTTTGCATATACTGGGAAACAAGACTAACAACAAAGAAAATGTCAGGATGGGTATGAGTCAAATATAAGAGGCTACCAACTAACTGACGGTACAAGGTGGCATCAACTTTGGGAGAAGGACAAGTAATAGCAAGTTTGATTCGAGACTAGAAAGGAGAAGGAGATAGTTTATAATCTTCAATGAAAGTGACGAAGAAGGTTGCAAGCATACTTAGACTGGGAAAGAAAATTTTATTCCTTGGTTTGAAAAACTTGGAGGCCAAGGAAATAATGCAAATAGCCTAAGTCGGTCATTTCAAAGTTCTTCGTAAGTATTGTTTTCACATGGTTTAAAATATTTGGATCATTACCAGTGAGGATCAGGTCATCAACATAAAGAAAAAGGATTGTGAGATGGATTCCTACTTTATTAGTATAAAGATTAGGGCTAGAATGAAATCTAGAAAAGTCGATATCAAGAAGAAAGTTTTCCATTTTGGCATACCAAGCTTGAGGAGCTTGCTAAAGACCATAAATAGATTTCTTAAGGTGACAAACAAGGATGGAGTCATTCTGGACATAGCCAAGAGGTTGCTCCATGTAGATTTATTCTTACAAATCCCCATGGAAGAAGGTTGATTTAACATCCATCTGATGGACCTACCATTTATGTGAGGTAACAAGGGAAAGAAGAAGGTGGATGGAATTCATTTTGGCTATGGGGCAAAGGTTTCATTATAGTCAGCTCCTTCAACTTGAGAGAACCCTTTGGAAACTAACCGAGCCTTATGTGTTTCAACACTTCCATATGATGCATACTTAGTTTTGTACACCCATTTACATCTGACAATTTTTCTTCAGTTCATAAGAGGTACAAGATCCCAAGTATCATTTTCCATTAAAGAAATATACTCTTCAGTCATTGTTGTATCCCAATATGGACGAACTGAAGCTTTTGCAAATGTCTCTAGATCACGAGTCTTTGAAAATTGAGCCAAAAGAGAAGAGGCTTTCTGGAACTGTGAACGTATTTGACATTGATATGATCAACTGCTTCTCATGTTGAACGAACCCATCTAGGAAGTAGTGGTGTTGGTGCAGGTTCAGGTTCAATGGACTCATTTGGAGGAAGGTGAGCAGGCGAAGGTGGATTTTCATCATCATTGTCATCATTTAAAGAAGAAGAAACTAGAATAGGAACAAAATATGACACAAATGTTGAACATGGCTCGTAGGATGAAGAAGGCACAAACGTTGAATTAGACTCACAGGCCAAGAGATTTTCATCCAAATTAACATATTTTCTAATAATAGTTTCATTGGAATGAGGTTGAAGAAGTCTATAACCTTTGATATCTTTAGAATATCCAACAATAATACACTTCTCACTTTAGGCTATAAAGCTTTCCTTTTCTCATTAGGAATGTGAGCCCATGCTACACTGCCAAATACACATAAGTGACTTACATCTGGCTTAAGTTTATTCCATGCTTATTCAAGTGTTATATTTTCTAGAGCCTTAGTGGGAGTGCGGTTTACTATTTAATTTGCACAAATGATGGCTTCCACCCCATAATTAAAACTTAATCCCTTAGCTTGGATCATACAACTAGCCATTTCTTTTAATGTGTGATTCTTTCTCTCAGAAACACCATTTTATTATGGTGTATATGAAACAATGTGTTGCATTTGGATGCCCTACGTAGTGCAGTAACTTGTAAAATTATGGTTGACATATTTCCCTCCATTATCTGTTCTTAACTGTTGAAGTTGATGTCTAGATTGCTTTTTTACAAGGGCCTTGTAGGCCAAAAACTTGTCAAAAACTTTGCTCTTAAGTTTTAAGAAGTAAACCCAAGTGCATCTGGAGAAGTCATCAATAAAATTTAAGAAACACTTGCACCTAGAAAAAAAAGGAGAAGAAAGTGGACCACACAAGTCACTATGAACAAGCTTCAAAGAGGCCGAGGCATGCCAAGAGGCACACTTGTCAAAATTGTCCTGATGATGTTTGTCGAGAACACAACCAAAATAAACACCATATCTGCAAGAAACAAGAGGAAGACCAGTCACCATCTGTTGATTAAATAGTTGCTACAATGAGTGATAATTTAGATGACCAAACAACTCATGCCAATTTTTTCTCAAGTCATCTCTATGAGAAACAAAAACTGATGGAAAAGACGATGACCTGAAGTTGTCAAACTTGTATAACTTGGTAATATCATCAACAATTCCATTTGAAAGAACATGCTTAGGATCTTTTAGATCCTTGATTACAACTTGGTGAGGTGAAAACTCTATGGTTTTACCTTGACTTGTATGAGTGATATGATATACTGATAGAAGGCTGCATGAAAGACTTGGAACACATAATACATCATTGAAATGATCATTATCTACCTGATCTGTTCCAGACCCTACAACACTAAGAGATCTATCATCACCAACAAATATTTTCTTGGTGTTACATTCATTTAGAGCAGAAAATGTGGCTTTATCCTTATCCATATGATAAGATGCTCTAGAATCAGTAAGCCATTCATAAGAAGAATAAGTAGAAGTTGCATTGAAGGAGAAACCAAAAGCAGAAAATGCATGTCCAAGAGTAGAAGAAGAAGCAAAAGAATCAATACTCATGTTGTGCTTCTTCATCACCACTTCTAAAGCTGCCATCTTCTTAAAACATTTGGATTCCTCATGACTATATTTCACACAATAGTTGCAATGTCTATCAGTCTTCTTGTTTTTATATTTTTCTCCTTTGTCACTATTAGGAGCAGAAGCTGGACGAGAGGGTTTGAGACCCTTGTTTTGCTTTTTGTTGTGGCAAGGATGTTGCTTCTTGGTATTCTTGGATTTATCTTTCTGCTAATCCACTAAGGCTTTGTTGGAGGTACCTACAGTGCTGATCACTCCAAGTTGCAAAAGCTTATCTTGCTCTCTAATCAAAGAATCACAAAAGGACTCAAGAGTGGGTTTTTTATAAGAAGTCCCTAGAGCTTCATTAGGAGTGGAAGTTGTCTCAGTGGGTTTGGGACCCTTATATTTCTTGTTGTTGTGGCGAGGATGTTGTTTCTTGGGATTCTTGGGTTTATCTTTCTAATGGACTACTAAGGATTTATTGGAGGTACCTGCAATGTTAATCACTCCAAGTTGAACAAGCTTATCTTGCTCTCTAATCAAAGAATCACAAAAGGACTCAAGAGTGGGTTTTTTATAAGAAGTCCCTAGAGCTTCTCTAGTGGCATAAAAGGTAGATACAAGCATTGAATATGCACTACTAAGCTTAAAAAAAATAATATATATGCAACACTCATTCTCCAAATCTATTTTACACTCTTTACATATAATTCAAAGTGTTTTGAACTTAGATAAATAGACTTCAATGCAAGGTAAATCGTTTGGACTTAAAGTCATTATCTAATTTTCTATATGGTGGGCTCAAATAATATTTTGTTTACCAAACACAACTTCAAGATTTTCCAAAGCATCATTAGGGTCATAAATTCCTTGAAGATGAAACCTTAAATAAGGAGAGATGGAAATTCTGATTAGTCCACATGCTTCATCATTCTTACTATCCCACAATCTTTTCCCAAGCTTCTTCGGGGTCATCAATGTCCTGAATGTGGTACGTTAAAGGAGAGATGGAAATTCTGATTAGTCCACATGCTTCATCATTCTTACTATCCCATTTGACTTTGTTTTCATCATCAATGGGTACTAGTTCTTTTCCCAAGGTAATCTGGTACAATCCTTTACTTCTCAATACATCTTCCATATGGTATTTCCAAGAGAAGTAGTTGGTACTGGTAAGAAAAAGATCACTGGGAGATGCCTTATTAAAATATGCATAAAAATATGAAACTAATGGTTTGGAGCGAAAGATCTTGAAAAAATATGTTGTTTAAAAAAATGACACTGAAAATGGACTTGGGATGTGAAAGTTATGCCTTTTTGAAAAAAGGCATAAACGATAACCAAAGAACCACATGGCAAGTAGAATTTGGTCCACGTGGCGATTCTCCACCTAACTATGCTTATAAGCTCAATTTTAAATAAATTATTTATGAAGTGACCCACTTTTATAGAATAAGCGGGAAACACTTTTACAATGAAGTTACTTTGTAAGTGAAAGTTGCATGCAAAATAAATTAAAATAAAATATTAAAGTTATTTAATAGTGATTCACTTTTATAACTTAAGTGAAATTCACTTTACATTGAATGCATGAGCTTTAAAAAAAAAAAGTAACAAAAAAAGACCTAAACTCAAGACCACTAACTCAATAAAACAACTTTTAACCAAGTGAGATAGTGCAAAACACATTATATTGTTAAGAAGAAGGATTGGGGGTGTTGTTGTTGTTGTGAAAGATGACCTTGGAGAGTGTGCTCATAAGAAACTATTTTCGCATACGATTTTTTTTTCACTTCTCGACGACAAGAAGGGTTAGATCTCGGCTATTTTACACAAAAAATGAAAATTTTCCCTATGTTTTTGATTTACTGAAATCGCATAGAGCGCATGAAAAAGAGAATAAGTAGACTTGAAAATGCTTTTCGCTCTGTTTATGATTTGATGAGATCACACAGAGTGTAGGGAAAAGAGCATATATAGATTGAAAAGAGTAGCAATCTAGAAATAAAAAATATAAACCTGAAATGAAACCGAAATATTATGTCTGTAAAAAACTAAAAGGGTGTTTTCAGGCTTTATACCTCTAGATCTGACTGAAATGGCCATATCTTGGGCAAACATAATTTTTTTTGAGTGAAATGAAAAATGTTCCTAACTAAAATGAGTGCTCCAAATGCAATGGAATAATCCTCTTAACGCATAAATATATGAAAATTGTAGAAACAAGAGATGCAACAACACAACTTCACTATCTCGATCTGCAGCGGGAGCGGGTCTTCAAATGCGCTTTGATACCATGTTAGACAACAAAGGTATTCCAACAAAGGACAAACACCTTTAGTACTCACTCACAAAACCATATCAAATATCAACACATCGATGCTTTGACATGGCAAAACCCCTATGGGTAAACATCCATGGCCCAAACCAATGTGGCCACTTGGAGCAATTTATTAATGCAAAAGAAAAATATTATAGAGAGACAACATAGATATTCCAACAGAGGATGAACACCTTTAGTAACCACTCACACAACCAGATAAAATATTAACACGCCTATATTTTTACGTGGTAAAACCCTAAAGGGAAACATCCACAACCGCAATCAACGTGGCCACTTGGAGCAATTTATTAATGCAAAAGAAAAATATTATAGAGAGATTTACAAGAGAGTTTCTCACAATCGATCATCGACAAATGACCCTCCATGCTCTTTAAATAGATATAATGGAACAATCAGGTGTTAAGCCACAGATCAATGTAGCCATTAAGATCGAGGAGATTATGAGCCGTCAGATCACTCTATATTGGGAATGTATCATGACTGTTGGATTTCCTAACTACAAATGCATACTAAAGAAACACACTAAGAAGCACACTTTTACCTAACAACACGATAGACCAAGTTGATCTTTACTAACTCCTAAGTATCTAAATATCCTAACAGAGAATTCTGGAAATTTGATTTTGAATAACAATGTGACTATTGAAGAAAAAGAGTTGTGACATACCTTGTTAATGGAGGTTCTGGAGGGTTCCATGAAGTTCAAGAGGACACATTTGATGGAATTAGATTCATGAAATGTAGGGATTCCCATGAGCATTGTATCATCCACAAAATATTGGTGAAATACTGGTACATCCTCCCTAAGTAGTCACGGTCCTTAACTTCTGTTATTTGTTACAATAGGCTTGAGGTCCCTTCCTAGTCCCTTTGCCATTAGGATAAATAAAAAGGGGGACAACGGGTTGCATTGGCAGATGCCATGGGAGGGGGAGAAGGTAGTTGAAGGTGATATGTTAATGAGGATAAAGATGAACACAGAGGAGGTTAGAGACATAATCCACTGAACCCAGGAGGAAGATAAGCCAAAGACAAGGAGAGTGTGGTGGATGTACTGTCAACTTAACTTATCGAATCCTTTGGACATGTCCAACTTGATGAGCATACCAATGGTTTTTGTAGTCTTAAGGGAGTGAATCATTTCATGGGATAGAATTATTTTGTCATGTATTTGATGTCCTTCCACATAGCTTATTCGTTTTAGAAAAATAGTTTTAATCCTATTGGCTATGACTTTAGTGATTATTTTATAGACCACATTGCATATAGATATTGGTTTGAACTTGCTGGGATCCTCTGCCTTTTCTTCCTTGGGGATGAGGGTGAGAAAGGTGGCATCCAAGGACAGGAAAAC
This sequence comes from Picea abies, assembly GCA_900067695.1. Lineage (NCBI taxonomy): Eukaryota > Viridiplantae > Streptophyta > Pinopsida > Pinales > Pinaceae > Picea > Picea abies. Next base: position 7,641 of record CBVK0100577393.1, on the reverse strand, counting down.
ATTTGAGAATTTATGAGTCTTCTACCAGTGCCCAAACATCTTGCTTAATGATTGGCCAACAAATATGGAAGAAGTTTGTTGTGAAGTTGTCGGGTCCAGGTGATTTTCCTTTAGGAATTTTCATGACTGCTTGTTCTATTTCCTCTAGTGTGGTGGTCTTGAGGAGGGATTCATTTCTCTCCCGAGAGACCAAATTGGAGATCTTGATATTTATTTTGAGGACGACCTTTGTTATGTTGTTTTGGGGTTCACAAAGCATATTCTTAAAATAGTGGACCAATCCCTGTTCGATTTTTGCATGTTCTGTTATCTGATTTCCTTGGTTATATTTTATTGAGAATTCAATTTTGATGACATCTATGTGGAAGAATTTTGACTCCCTATCACCCTCTTCAAGCCATTGAGCTTTGGATTTTTATTTCCATAGGATCTCTTCTTGTTTGGCTCTGTTATCTATTTGAGTTTGAAGGAAAGTTTCTTATGAGATGAGGAGTTTTGTAGGACCTTCATGAATAATGGCTTGTTGAGTAAGATCCATCTGAACTTTGAGGTCTCATTTGGATATGAATATGTCCCCAAAGACCTCTTTATTCTACTTTTTTATCTTGAATTTAATATGGTTTAGACGTTGTTGAAAATGATAGATGGGGATGCCTTGGATATTGTCAGCTTCATGCCACCAACACTTGATATTCTCCAATAAGGAAGGGTGATCTATCTAGAAGGATTCAAAGTGAAAGGGGTGAAGTTTTGGGCTACTTGAGAGGTTGATATATAAGGTGATAAGACAATGATCTAAACCAAAGCTCGATAGGATAGAGGTATCCAAGTGAAGGCCAGTAAGGAAGAAAGATTCAAAAACTAAGAATCTGTCAAGATGGGAAGATATTTGATTTCCCCCCCGCCTCGATGTTTATTCCATGTATGTAATCCATTTGAGGATGGAATATCAATCAAGTGGAGTTGGTGGATTATCTCTTTGAATCACAATGCTTCTTCGTCAAGGCAGCGGGTTCCCCCATGTTTTTCATCAAGGGAGGTTATGATATTAAAGTTACCCCCCATTATCTAGTGCTTGTCTCCTATGATGACTTTGAGGGATTGTATGGAGTTTAAAAAGAGGTTCTTCTTGGGGGCTACTTGGGGACCATATAGATTGGTTAAAATACTAGTTGCTATTGAACCAATGAGGTGGAAGTGGGCAAATATTGTTCTTGGAGTAGATAAATAAGTTGTTAGGGAGATCTCTATAGGGTTTGAAATGATTACTAGATCTCCTACAACTCTTTGGGTTTCAATTGCAATTGCATGGGAGCCCTTCCATAATTTTGAAGAAATAGAAGAGACCAAGTTTCTATTGCACTTGGTTTCTTGAAGCATTATTATAGTGGGCTACTCTTTGTCTATGTTCTTCTTTAGAATATGGTGTTTAATTTTTCCATTGAGACCTCTTATATTCCATGAGAGAATCTTCATGTAGAAAAGGGGGGGTTAGGGAGGAATGTGTCTATCATTAGTGATATCCGCTTTGAGTTGACCAACATTTCTCTGAGATCTTGAAGTAGCTATTTATTGCTTCGTCGACCCCAATTTTTTTCCTCTTTAGAGAGCTTTGGTGAGTCTTTAGAAGCATTAGTATTAACACCCAAGGATGAGGAGGTAGAGGCTTACCTGGTATTTTAACAATCTTTAGTTCATACTAATTTTTACCTGGATCTACTACTTATGAATAGAGTTTGGGTCTTGTTTCCTCCATGCTACCATGAGGGATTGAAGATCTAGATCAATCAACTCCATTTCCTCTTTGTCTTCTGAGTGTACTTTTTCCTCACTTTCATTTACCATGTCCGTGTCTGGATCTTTACCCCCTTGCTTTGATTCCCCCATTAATTTATGTCATTTTTCCTGTTCCTCTTAGTGTACCTTACTTCTATGATCCAATTTATTTTGTGGTTGATTTGACACATTCTCTAGTTGGTTGTTATTGGGTTCCTCATGGGTTTATTGGAGGGATTTGAACTTGTTACTATTTTGAATATCCTTATGTACCGAAGGTGTTGTTGGTTTTCTAGAATTTATCTTCATGTGGTTACCATTTCAAAACCCTTTGCATCCCTTGAGTGGTTATTCTTTGTGGGAGGTGGGAGTCGATTCAGGGGACAATCCATAAAAATATGTTCATGTTCATGAAAGTTTTGACATCAGAAAGTTTTGACATCAAAAATATTCTCATAATTTATTCTTTAGATCCAATCAGAGTCTTGATAGCTCAAGCATTTGGATTCTGACAATGCTTTGTAGATGATCAGGTACATGCAAATTTTGAGATATGAGGTGTATCTTACTTTTTTGTTACTTTCAATATTTCGACAAAGGATCCTAGGGCATTACCAATACCCTCGAGCATCTCCTCATCCTAGAACTCATTTGGCAGAGAGTATAATTTGATCCATACCAAGGTAGCCATGAAGTCTTCTTTTTTTGGGCTAAATTTTTTTGACCAGAGACGAAGGTAAAACCCTATTGAGTTAAAAAAGTATGGGCCATTTTCAAAGACCTTATCCTTATCCACCAAGCTGGTACAAATTGTTGTAAAGAAGCCTTTGGATCTGAGTTTCATGTCAACCTCACCTTTGGGCTTCCATCTAGTTTGGATTCACCATTCGAGGGCTTTCTCCATGGGCCAAATGCCCATAAATTTATCGATGATTGCATGGTCCCTCATGTACTGAATATACTGGCCAATCTTGTTAGAGGTGATTTCATATTTTAGTATTTTTGCAGGTTTTGGGATACATCGGCCTACTCCATTTGGGATCTTTGAGTTTTGATTTTGATGCTCCTTACTAGGCTTGGTTTCATCAACAATCGCGATTCCCACCCCTCCCATTTTGTCTTTTTGTTCCACCTCTTTTCCTTTTGCTGTGTGTGATGAAGTGTGACTAACGACATGACGTTTGCTGTTGCTTTAGGCATCATTGTAGGGCCACTGTCATGAGATATATTATAGGGCATTTACCGAATCAGAGATGGAAATCCTAACTGAGCGCTCCCCGACTTCAATATAGAGGCTTTTGGTGTTATGTGCCAATTACATATTTAATCACACTCCCACAAAGGCTTTAAAAGATATCACACCATAAGAAGCATGGAGTAAAATTAAACAAAATGTAATCCACTTTCATATGTTTGGTAGTGAAGCATGGGTTCACATTCCTGTTGAGAAAAGGAAAGCATTACAAACTAGTAGTGAGAAGTGATTTTATTGGACATTCTAAAGATGTAAAAGGTTATATACTTCTTCAACCTCATTCTACCAAAATTATTATTAAGAGAGATGTTAAGTTTGATGAAGATCTCTTGGTCCACAAGGCTAATTCAATATTTGTGCCATCTTTGATTTGGAAGCCATCTTCAATGATTGTGCCAACTTCTATTCCCAACTTTTTGGCTAGTGATCATATTCTAGTTTGTTCTTCAGATGATGACAATGAAGATGAAAATCCAGCTCCACCTATTTACCTTCCTCCAGTTGGGGTCCATTGAACATGATCATACACTAACACCATAAATTCCTAGACATGCTTGTACACTACAAGAAACATCTTGTGATCTTACTGGTGATCCTTCAAATCAGTGTTGTACATGTTCACAATTCTAGTGAGCCTTCTCTCTTTTGGATAAAGTTTCAAAGACTTGTGATTTGGAAACATTTTTAGAAGCTTTATCCATCCAAAGTGGGATGCAATAATGAATGAAGAATATTGTTCCTTAATGGTGAACGATACTTGGAATATTGTACATATTCCAAAAGGAAGAAAACTTGTAAGGTGTAAATGGGTGTATAGAACTAAGTGTGCACCAAATGAAAGTGTTAAAAGACATAAGGATCAATCAATTTCCAAAGAATTTTCTCAAGTAGAAGGCATTGCCTATACTTAAACCTTTGACCCTATAGCCAAAATGAATCCCATCTACCTTATTCTAGCCCTTGCTACTTCATATAAATGGGAGGTAAATCAAATGTATGTTAAATCTGCCTTCCTGCATGGGGTTTTACAAGAATAATTTTACATGGAATAACCTCTTGGATATATTCAAATGACTCCATCCTTGTTTTTTGCCTTAATAAATCTCTTTATGGCATTAAGCAAGCTCCTCGGGCTTTGTATCTTAAAATGGATAATTTTATTCTTGACATAGATTTTTCTAGGTGTCATTTTGACCCCAATGTCTATACTAAGAAAGTACATAACCATCTCATAATACCTTTTTATTTTTTTATTTTTTTATGTTGATGACCTTATACTCACTGGACCCCTAAATTTTAACCCATGTGAAATCTAAGAAATTAATGATAGAATTAGGAAGTTTGCATTATATTATTGGCCTCTAAGTCTTACAAACAGAGGAAGAAATTTCCATTTCCCAGTCTAAGTATGAATGTGACCTTCTTTTCTACTTTCACATGGAATATTGTAAACCAACCTTCTCTCCCTTCTAGTCTAGAGTCAAACTTGTTGCCACCTGAACTACACCAAAAGTAGATGCCACTTTGTACCCTTAATTAGTTGTCAGCCTTTTGTATTTGACTCATACTCATCCTAATATTTCATTTGATGTTTGTTTTGTTTCCCTATATATTCAAACACCCCATGAGATCCATTGGAAAGTAGAAAAATGATGCTTTGGTATATCCGAGGTATAATTCAATTTGGGACACACAATAGTTTTAGAGGGACTCTTTTGTGGGTTAATTCCAATTGGGCTAACAACCTTTTTCGAAAGTATACTACATGTTATGCTTTTAGTATTTGTTCTAGACTAATCACTTGGGCTTGTAAGAAGCAACACACCCTTCCTCTTTGTTCAACAAAATCATAGTATCAAGCAATAATTAATGCAAATCAAGAAGCTTTGTGGCTTCAACAAATCCTTTCAAATTTGTATTCTAGTTGTAACATCCAACCACACTCTAGTGTGATAATCGAAGTGCCATTTAGTTCACCAAAGATCCAATTCAACATAAGTGCAACAAAGTTCACATTGAGATACACACACACTTCATTAGAAATCTTCTTCTGGATCACGTTCTTGAAGTGCTCTATTATCCTACAAATGATCAAGTTGCAAACATTTCCATAAAGTGTCTTATAGAAGTAAAGTTTTCCAATCTTTCATCTATGGTAGGAGTTTAGGAAGTTATCATTAACGGGGAATAGGCTCTAATACCTCCGTCCTTTTCCTACTATGTCACCTTTGTAAATCCTTCAATACTATCCCACGTTGTTATTAAGGGGGGATGCTAGGATATTTAGGCACTTGGGAGTTAGTTAAGATCAACTTGGTCTAATGTGTCTTTAGGTAAAATGTGTTTCTTTAGTATGCATTTTAATTATCAAATATGGTGGTCATGATTATGTTCTAGACACAAATTGATCCGATGATTCATCTTCTCTTCAATACTAAAATCTATATTGATTCGTGTCTTAACACCTAATTGGTCCATGATCTCTATTTAAAGAGCATGGAGGGTCATTTGTTGATGATCCATTGTGAGAAATCCATGTGTAAATTGTTTTCCTTTGCATTAAGATATTTTCTCAAGTGGACATGATGGATGGGGCCATAGATTGTGTAACGTCCCCACTATAATCCCAATTTTAATTAATGCTTAATGTAGATATAATGTGTGGCCACAACCAAGTGATGTATATGACAATTGTATTTATGAATTTTAATAATAAAATGTGATGCCAACTGTTAGGGGACATGGAAAAATATGGGGGATGATTAATCCACAAGAGAGGGGAGGGTCTAAGAAGAATGTTTAAGAGGGGTCCAAAGGGGAATTACCCATGTCTATTAATTCAACCCACTTCCTAAAATTGTTATTGGTATATGAACCTTTTATTTTGTTGTTGAGTGTTCCCAAAGACATTCATTGAATAAATATAAGAGGGTGGGTGTGAGAAGTCATATCCCATAGTTACTAGGAGCATGGGCGCTAAGTACAATCAGCTTAGGAAAGAGTGTAATTCAAGCAAGTAAGCCAAGGAGACGAAAATTTGTATGGGAAGTTACAACAATTTTAGACAATTAATGTTTTTTCATGAACTACAAGTAGAGAGTAAAAAAGAAGAGCTTGGAGCTAGAGCAACCATGGAGGTAAAGATTTGGATCATAATTGGAGTAGAAGATTGAAGAGCCAGGTTGTAAGGCCTGAAGAGTGAACTCCTCTGTGAGTTGTACTGTAACAACAAGGGATTGCTGCTATTTTTCCTAGTAGTTTTCCTAGCAGTGAGCTCCCTTAAGTTTCCCATTAGAGATATTCTTATTTATATGTTCTAGAGAGACCATGATAAATGAATGGGATGCTTGATGGAATGAGAGAAATGGAGGGGTATATTCCTTGGGTTGGTCAGGTCGATAGGAAGAGAGTTGGTGGAAAATTGAGATAGCTATCGGAGAATACCAATGAGTTATGGGATTTTCTGAGCCATGAGTGGACAGTGTGAGACCACCCTCTTTTGTGGATTTCTAGCCCCAGCTCGGGGGTGACTTGCTGTTGATATTTGGAACATCAACTCTATGGTTGGGTGAAATGTCCATCCTAAGAAGCTGGTAACACAACCAATTTTAAAAAATAAGTCTTTTATCTTGTTCATATGTTGCATTATGAGTTTAATTACTGTGTATTAACTCTATGTTTGAGAACAATATTTTTTTTTCCGTAGAAAAAACCGTAATTTTATTACTTTGAGGTAAAGTTTAAAATTACATTATGTAGTTGTATGCCGTGAATACATTAAAAAATAAGGTCTGTGATAAGACCGGCCATATATGGATCTTCCTATCACATATCATAAATGATGATTGTCATAGTTCTCTTTAAAATATTGTTCTACATAACTGTCCCATGTTCTATAAATCCCATATGCTATGCTGGTAAATAAAGTAGGGTATTCAAGATGAAACCACATCTTCCAGGTTACCATGGAAATTTCTGTGGGTTTCAATTGATCCGGTTCCATCCCCGTGCTCTGTAATGTGCCAATGGCCAGTTGCTAGTAACAATCCTACCTTTGATAATCTGTCTACCTCCAGATTGCGCTCCCTGTAAACATGTGTAAAGGAAATATATTCAAACTGTTGTTTAAGAGTAATCGCTTCTTCCAATAAAGGACACA
>CBVK0100577386.1:0-13170 GCA_900067695.1 Picea abies | reverse complement strand
CAATTCACACTTCTTTGACTGATAGTACAATTGATGAAGACACTTTCATTGAAAATTTTCTGCAAAATCAATATATGGAAGATGTGAAAATAGAAGGGCTAAATGATGATATCATATATGAATTTTCTACAGAAAATAACATTGGATTGTGGAAAGATCTGTTTATTGTTGAGATAGAGGATTTAACTGTCAAAACAATAGAAATCAGCCCTACAGAAACACTCAAAAGCAACAACAAACTCACTAGTCAGCAGGAACAAAAATTGATAGGTGTATTGAAAAGAAATATTGAAGCTTTTGCATGGGAATATAAAGACATGAAAGGCATCCATAATTCTATCTTGTACCCACCACATTTATATCAAAGAGGATTGCAAACTTGTTAGGCAGCCACATAGAAGGATGAATCCTATAATGAAAGACATAGTTAAACAAGAACTTCAAAAGTTACTTGATGTCAGATTCATATATCGAATATCAGACAGTGAATGGGTCTCCCCTTTATTCATTGTTCCAAAGAAGAATGGGAAATGGAGGATATGTGTGGATTACCGGGAGTTGAACAAAGATACTAGAAAATACCACTTTCCCTTACCTTTTATTGACCAAGTTTTGGATGTCTTGGCCTAGAAGCAGTACTTTTCCTTTATATATGGTTTTAGAGGATATAATCAAATTCATATCATCCCTAAGGATCAGGAAAAGACAAATTTTACTATCCTATGGGATACATTTTCATACAGAGTCTTACCTTTTGTCTTATGTAATTCTCTAGCCACATTTCAAAGAGCAATTCTCAACATCTTTTTAGAACTCATTCATGATAAGGTTGAGATCTATGTGGATGACTCTACCCCTTATGGAAATTCATTTGATGAAGCCTTGGAAAATATAGATAAGGTTATCTAGAGATGTAGAGAAATAAATATATCCCTTTGTAATGAAAAATGTAATATGATGAAGGGATTGTTTTAGGACATTACATGTCCTCCAAAAATATTGAAGTAGACAAAGAAAAGATCAAAATTATCACCTTACTTCCTACCCCTTTGAAGACAAAAGATGCAAGAATGTTTTTAGGACATGCAAGATATTATAGGAGATTTATTAAAGACTTCAGTGAACTCGTTTCTCCCCTGTTCACCTTTCTTACCAAAGATGTCGAATACTGTTGGACTCTGAATTGTCAACAAGCTTTTGAAACAATCAAGGAAAAACTCACAATTGCCCTTGTTTTACAAGGCCCCAATTGGAGTCTTCCATTCCACATTCACACTGATGCATCAAACAAGTCTATAAGAGCAGTCTTAGGACAAGAAGAAGACAATAAACCTTATGCAATTTACTTCATAAGAAAGAATTTAGTTGGTGCAGCACTGAATTATATTGTTACATAGAAAGAACTTTTAGCAGTAGTGCATGCCTATCAATATATTAGACATTATGTGACAAGATATAAACTTTTTGTGCATATAGATAATGCTACTATTAGATACTTGATGAATAAACCTGATATTAATGATAAGATGATTAGATGGTCTCTATTATTACAACAGATTGATCTAACAATACTTGATAAGCCTGGCAAACAGAACGTGTTTGCAGATTTATTGTCTAGATTGACCAATCCTACTGAAGAGGGCATGATTGATGACCAATTTCCAGATGAGAACCTATTTTCCATATCAATTCAAACCCCACAGTTTGTTGATATAGAAAATATCTTACAACAGGGAAAAAAAAAAATCGCAACATTTCCCCTACAAGGAGAGATGCAAGATTGTCCGAAAAAAGCTTACACTTGGGTCTCAGGATATTTATTCAAATTATGTCAAGATCAGATTTTGAGGAGATGCATAAGATAATATGAGGTATGTGATATAATGCATGCTTTCCATAATGAACCATGTGGAGGTCATTATGCATCCAAGAGGACAACTTATAAGATCTTACAAGTTGGATACTATTGGCCAACACTACAAAGAGATGCTCAGCAATATACTTCACATTATGATGAATGTCAAAGAATGGGAAAACCAACAATGAGGAATGAGATGTCTCTACAACCCCAAGTATCATTAGAACAATTTTATAAGTGGGGCATGGACTTCATAGGCCCAATTAATACTCCATCGGGGCATAAGAAGCACATTTTGGTATGCACACACTATCTGACAAATTGAGTTGAAGTAAAAGCCATGAAAGATGCCATGGAATCAAATGTTGCAACATTCCTACAAGAGTGCATATTTTCAAGGTTTGGTTATCCAAGGGAAATAGTCATGGATCAAGGTCCCCAATTCAAATCAAGTCTTGTTGAATAAATCACGAGGGACCATAAAATCCATTATAGAAAGTCAACACCTTACCACCCCCAAGCAAATGGGAAAGTTGAAGTCACAAAAAGAGAGCTAGAAAATATCCTCACTAAAACAGTGAGCATGAACAAGAAATATTGGTCAAAGAAACTCACTGAAGCATTCTGGGCATATAACATTACATGGAAAACTACAACAGGGATTACCCCTTTTGAATTAATTTATGGTAAGAAAGCCATGCTTCCTATAGAATTTGAACATCATATATTGAGAAAAGCAACTAAATTAGACATGAATTTGCAGTGAGCACAAAAAGAAATATTGGACCAACTGAATGCATTAGATGAGTACAGGATGCAGGCCTTATTCAACACTAAAGTGATGCAACAACAAAGGAAAGACTGGAATGATAAGAAGATTAAGCACAGAAAATTCAAAGAAGGGGATTGGGCTTTGTTGTATGACTCAAGGTTTAAGGATTTCAAGGGAAAATTGATGATAAGGTGGCTAGGACCCTATATCATTGAAAAATGTCATGATAATGGATCTGTACATATAAGAACAATTGATGAAGAAGGGATACCACTATTAGTGAATGGGTTCAAAGTAAAGACCTACAATAATCCCATGACAAGAGAGGAATTCAGAGAAATAGTGAGGAAACAAAATCTGGATGTGATTGATAATAGTAATGTTCTCAATCCATCACCAGGTAAAAAATGAAGAAAAAATAATAAAAATCCTAGATGAAAACCTCCCAGAGGCATCTAGGACAAATTTGAGGGTGAAAACCTCCAATGGAGGTAGTCTCAGATTTAAGAAAAAAAAAAAGAAGAATAAAATAATAATAATAATAATAATTCTGGATGAAAACCTCACAGAGGCATATAGGACAAATTTGAGGGTGAAAAACTCCAATGAAGGTGGTCTCAGATCTGAGAAAAAAATAATAAAATATTTTTCACACTAAATTTTTGTTTTTTTGCAGGTACCGAGGATTTCATTATTGCAACCATCTACATAGACATAAATCAACAGTAAGCATTTACATATTCATACATATCATTTTTCATTATTCCCATATTCATTTCCTATAAAAGAAAATCATCAATGCTCTTCATCCATATCATACCTACCACTTTCCATATATGATCCATCTCACTTTACATTTTTTAAGCAAAATAAGCCTATCAGATTGTTCTACCAGGATCCTGCGGGATTCTACAGAATAATCTGCAGGGACAAATCTCAAAGAATAAGCAAGGAAACCTACTCAAGACCAACAACAGGAGTGAAAGACTCAATATCATAGCAAGAAACACCTTCTCCAGACATCCTTGTCAATCAGAACACGCTCGAGATTATACAAATCAGCTTCTACAAGATATTGTGTATCCTGTAGAAAATATTTTGAAAGGAAAAAATAGATCTACAGGATTCTTTGTATCCTATAACATGATTCATGGTCATAATATATTAGAACGTTGCATATTTGATCTTGAGAGCAACATTCAAATATCAGCACAAAGACAAACCACCTCCATCCACCTACGATAACAATATCAATGTGCATGACAAAAGGTAAATAAGGTAACATAACTATTGACCTTATCTGCATTTAACTAAATTTCATACATTCATATCTATGCATATATATGGTCGAGCATTCATAAAGTATGAAGGCTAGTAAAAACGAGGGTGTTTACATCTTGTCAGTGGAGGGTGGCATAATTCATGCCAAATTTGATTTGACATGTGGAGTTCAAATGTTTCAAGTGGAGAGTGAGAAAAGAAAGAATTAGGGAATCATAAATAAAATTCCAGTGTTGTTGTATTTCTATGACAAGATAGTAGTTATGTCCATTATTTAAGCAAATAACTCAGAGTTCAAAAAGAATCGGAGCACCATTTCAAGTTTGAAGAAGAAGAGTGGCTCTAGTTGGGAATTTGAGTATGAAAGAGAAGAGGATAAGCAAAGTAAACAGCCAGAGGATGCTTTAAGGAAAGAATTTCTAACAATCTACAGGTAACCATGAAACCCTAGACAAATAATTATAACTTCACTTTGTTGCATTCGTTCTAGTTTTTTTTGTCTGTTTTGACTCATGGTCACTACTGGAAATTTCATGATCATTAAACAAGGAGGAAAACCTACCCTACAGAAACCCGATTTTTTTTTTCCCATGGGTTACAGTCCTATAGACTCTATTATGAAGTTGTACCAATGTTCCATGTGTTAAATTATCTCGTCCCAACAAGTTGATGAATATGATGCCCAAATCCTCTCCATACTAAAAAAAAATTAGCCTTCATCGAAATGCATCCTGTAGAATTTTTTATTTTACATAGTTCCTATAGATCCTTGTTTCTACAGGATCTGGTTCTACATGAATGACTACAAGAAGCTATACCGACTGAGAATTTGTCTTATAAAACCCTCATCTCACCTTTTCCTTTCAAGAACAACTCTTTGTTGGAATTCTTGACCACTTACTATCCTTCTAAAAAGAAAATCATATGATTATTCTATAGGAAATCTTCAACCAACCTTCCTCCCTACTCATCATCCTAAAAAGCAATCATGGGAGCAGGATTTAAGACAAGAGAGCCAACAGAGCCTTCCAGGGTTTATGACAATCCTGCGATCATGGAAATTTTCTAGAAATGTGAATGGTTGGGTTATTTTGAGAGAATAAGAGGGTTTGAAGATGAGGTAGCCATGGATTTTTCCCAAAATATCTAGAGCATAAGAGATCAGTAATTTGTAACTACAGTCAGAGGGATAACCATCAAGGTTAACGAAGCCTCCTTTAGAAAAGTCTCTAGGTTACCCTCAAGCATTCCTTGGGACAAAGCAGAAAGGCAGGAAGCCATTAATGCCAAGAAGGAATTCTCCTTCCTAATGAGAAGCCTAATGAAGATAAAAAATGCATAAAAATGGAAACCCTCCCTCACCCTTGGCAGGAGTATTCATATCGCATCATCAAATACTTAACTTGTGAGGGTAGGATGAGTGTGTTCTATGCATATCATTTCAAACTATTGCATTAGCTTAGGCATATTCCAAATCAAGAACCACACCTGAATCTGAGTATTCCCCATTTTCTCCTCCACTCCCTCAAAGAGATGATTTTAAAGGTACAAAGAGGAAGCAAGAGTTCCTAGCACACCGTGGCCTCATCAAGATAATAGTCATGGATGCTCTTAGGATATTGAAACATAGAATTTTCTGGGAAGATTTCATCAATATGGGCAGAAAATATTTTGAAGAAATCCAGGCAGCCATGAGTGAGGAAGAAAGAAACGAGGGAGAAAAACCCAAGAGACTAACCAAACCCAAGAAGGAAAAACAACAAATGAAAGAAAAGAAATAGAAGATAAATGAAGAATATAAAGAGGTGGTTGATGTTTTAACTAATTTGGGGACCCATATTGTCAGTCCTATGAAATTATCCACTACATAATGGGTGCATCCTAGAAGGATGAGGTCCAGTAGGATCATGAGAAGCCATAAGAAGAAGAGCCCAATGCCATCATTCCCACTCACTATCACACCCCAAGTAGAAGAAGTTCGGGACTCTCCTAGTCTTGAACGGCTAAAATAAATAAAGGGGAAGGAGCCTTAAGAGGAGACCGTGATGAAAGAGGAGAGACCAGTAGAAGGAACCTCTAAAAATAAAAATCCTGCGGAGAAACTTTTGTATGCATCCATGTTGGAACTAGAGAAATCCAAGGTTGATGCCATCAAGTGGAAAAGGGTGGCAGAAGATGATAAGGTAAAGATTAAAGAAGGGGTTTCTCAAGATTTGGAACAACAACTCCAACCCATGATAGAGAAGTTCCAAATTATGACTATGCATAACCATATTATAGTCAGAAGTTGAAGGTTGAGAACCAGAAACTCTAGCGGCAGTTGAGCAAGGTAAAAAGAGATCTACATGGGAAGAATAACCAAGTGGAAATCATGCAAGAAACAGTCAAAACTGTAGCCAAATTATCTAAATAAATGATGGAATGTAGGCCACCATCCAGAACATATACATTATTCCTAACAGAATAGTGGCATAAGAATCAGATCACACACGTAACCAAGTTTGTGAAATTCAACCTGGATACACCCAAATATTTCCTATATGTTAGGATATTTAGACACTTAGGAGTTAGTTAATATATACTTGGTCTAATGTGTCATTAGGTAAAAGTGTGTTTCTTTAGTATGAATTAGTACACATTTGTATTTAGGAAATCCAATGGTCACGATATGTTCCCGACATAGAGTGATCCGACGATTCATATTATACTCGATATTAATGACCATTGATTTGTGGATTAACACTTGATTGGTCCATGATCTCTATTTAAAGAGCATGAAGGGTCATTTGTTGATGATAGATTATGAGAAAATCTCTTGTAAAATATCTCTGTAATCTTTTTCTTTTGCATTAATAAACTGCTCCAAGTGGTCGTGCTAGTTGGGGCTGTGAATGTTTCCCCATAGGGGTTTTACCACGTCAAAACATTAGTGTGTTGATCTTTGATATAGTTTTGTGAGTGGTTACTGAAGGTTTTCATCCTCTGTTGGAATACTTGTGTTGTCGAATAGATCCTCCCCCCATAAGAAGAAATTGTCTCCATTGCATTGAGTTCCCCCATTAGATGAGGAAATTTATGTTGAATTTGGCTCCTTCCTTCTCCTATTGTGTCACTATTGTAAATCCTTCAATCATATCCTAGGTTGTTCTTAAGGGGGGATGTTAGGATATTTAGACACTTACGATTTAGTTAAGATCTACTTGGTCTAATGTATCATTAGGTAAAATTGTGTTTCTTAGTGTGTTTCCTTAGTATGCATACCAAGGTTGTAACATATAAGAGAAAGCCCAACTTTGTGAGTTCTACCTGCATAACCTTGTCTTGCCACATCCCTACAACTAGAATCCCAATCCCTATGTAGGGGATGTGCAATTTATGGATTTTTCTTCTTGGATAAGGCATGAGGAAATGAGGGTAGAGGAATTAAAAACGTACAAAGAAGAAGAGCAGCAAGCACCCCTTTGGATCATAGCAAAGTTTGGCATGCTTAAGGATGTTATAAATAGCCACCATATCCTCTCCTTAGATAAGGAGATAACTTCATGGTGGACATCCAAACAAAGGGAGACCATATCCCACATTGATGACACACTGAGATTGTTGGGAGAAGTACCAGTTGAGGCTTGCCACGGAAGATGGCATTCATTTCCTCCTGGCATGAGAATTAGAGAGCCTCACTCTCCAAACACATTACAGCTTGCCCTCCTCAGAACCCCATGGTATAAAGAAATTGTAAGAAGGATGATAACTAATTTGATTGAGATAAGGACGATCCCTCCACTCTTTCTCCTTGTAGCTCCTATTTATCACCTCCAACCAAGAAAGGAATAAGTATATTGGACCATCATTGTGAAAGATAAAGGATACCATGATCAACAAGTTGTCACCAAGTACATAGCTTGGGATATGAGAGAATAATGCAGAAGACAACATCAGGAATAGCAGGGTAATGAACAACTACACTCTATTGAGTAGCACCATGGCAGTGAAGAGCAGCAGGGAAGTGAGCAATAGCAGGATGACAGATGGCATAGTACAAAACAGCAACAACAATCGTGAAATTAGAAAGATCATTTTTTGGTTACACAAAGGGTGTGAAGATTTCAGCTAGGGGGTGATGATGAGTCTCATTATTGTATATTCTAAATGCTCATCTTTGACATATTTTCCACCACAAAATGACTTAATGTTTTCTTTTGACCGCATGTAATAGTCAGTCATAAGTATTTTTGTATGTTGTTTAATGAATGTATGATTAAGGTGGATTTTTGTGTCTAATATACCTTTTTGCACTAATGTTTTTTGGAAAAAGACATGTGTTCCACCAACCAGGTCGAACTACAGGATTCAAGGGCACCAACCTCCTAGAAATAGGGTATTGTGTCTCCTTGAATGAGCTTCCAGCCAAATATCAAGGGAAAATGTCTACACCTACCTCCAAGAGTGCTCCCTATGCATTTATGACCACTTATGATCAACAACAATTCAAGAATACAGATGTAAAGGGATGAGATCCCTCATTTACTCATCACTCTCCTTGATTTAGGAAAGGAGGTAGAACTTTCTAGTTATATATATATAGAGGCATCTAGTCTAGGAGAAAGATAATGAATTTCTGGAGAAGCATTGAATGGAATTATTATGCAAGACTTTTTGTTGAAGACTAAGAGCTTTAATGTTAATGATGTACTGTTGAGATTTATGAATAAAATGGTTTTTCCTTCAGTCTATTAAGAGTTATTTATAGCTTCTTTGTGCTTCTAGGGTAGGGCCCATCCGAGAGGTCTCAAGGACCCTTTTTATTATTTATGTAGCTTTCATGCACAGTAGTTGTTTCTTAGATAGTGCTTCATTTTCTATTAAAGTTGGATTTAGTTTTGCATGTTAAATTTCCATTTATGTTAAAGATTTTGTCTAATTGGCTAATTGTAGCAGCATCCTGTAGAAACGTTCAATAACCTTTTAGAGCATCCCTAAGTGCCTCCCAAGGATAAGAACCATAGATTCACTTCATTTATTTTATAGTCTAGCTTTGTCAATGCTTTCTAATACTTGCACTACCTTTTTAGACTTCATTTATACTCTTGTAGGAGTATCCTATAGAAACTGTGCAGATCTTGTAGAAATGCACAGTTCCTATAGAAATCTCTTGTAGGTTTGTTTTAGCTTCATATTTTGACTTATCTTAGTCTTAATTTTCTTGAAAGCATCAATAAACAATAAAAGCACACTTGTATTGATAATGATCAAAGGATTAGAGGGTTTTGATTTTGCATTGGAGTAGTTTCATTTCCATTACAGTTTTTTGTCATAATTCACATCTTTTACTTTTATCACAGTTCTCTGTCATAATTTCATATTAGATTCATCTTTTGCTTCAGTTTAGCTTTCCTTATTCAATAATCTGTGATGTAGTAGAATAAGTTATTTTCATGCACTTTAGACTAGTTGCAATTTAAATTTGGTGTGTTTCCTTTAAGCAATTAATTTAGAATTGCTTCATATCATTTTATTTCATGCACATACATAGCCTTTGATCTTTTTCAACCGTTGCTAGAACAATTTCATACTGCACATACAGTGCATAGCACCTCTTAATTTTGTACGAACCCCAGGTTGACAAGTAAAGTAGGAGACCAAGGGTACAATAAATTATTGTTTTTATTCTTCGGTCCATCAAGTTCTAGTTAGGATTGTTATGATTACCATGAATAAGGTTTGATTAAAGTTGTGGAAGAATCTAGGGTTTGGGGTTATATTTTGGGCTCTATCAACTCTGTCTTCATTGCTTTAATTCCTAAAATGGATTATAAGTATTATTTTCAATAGTTTGGATGAATCACCCTCTACAATTCCCTGTATAATATTATTTCTAAAGTTATAAAAAGAAGACTAAAAGGGTCCCTCTTGGAGATAATCTCATAGGAATAGTTCGGGTTTCTCAATAATAGACATATTCATGATTCAATTGGTGTGGCACAAGAGGATATTCACTTAATCAAGACAAAAAATATGCAAGCTATGGTGTTAAAGCACAATCTTTCCAAACCTTGTGATCAAGTAAATTGATCTTACATTTGTGTTATCCTTACTCGTATTGGATGTTATGTTCCCTTTGTTAACTGGATTATGGGTTGTGTTTCTTTTGTATTCTTCTCCATTCCTATCAATGCTTCGACTTCAATTTTTTCACCCCATCTAGAGGCCTAAGGAAAGGGTTCCCTTTGACACCTTTTCTCTTTCTCATTGTAGTCGAAGGTATGAGTAGTATAGTCTCTTATTGGAAGGGCATTATCCCTAACTCACCTCCTCTTTGTAGATAATGTACTTCTATTTGGTAATGGATCCCTAAGAGAAGTATTTATATATAAAGAAATACTTGTACTTTATTGCTCAGTGATAGGTATGCAAATTTAACATAGGAAATTATCACTCTATTTTAATTGAACAAATCAAGGGAAAGTTGATGTTATCATTAGAACCATTGCTTTAAAATGATTAGTCTTTTGTAAAGTTTTTAAGTACCCAAGGTTTATGATAAAACCAAATGACCGTGGCTTCCATGATTGGATCTAGCTCTATCAAAAATTTGCAAAGAGGATTACTTCATCGTGTATGATATGGTTGTCCATAGTTGTAAAATTAGTGTTTGAAGAAATTCTTATGTATTGACATTCTATGTCATATATTCTAGCTAGAATGTTGGAAAAGACTAGGAAGAAGTGTTTTCATTTATGTGGAAAAGAAAAAAGAAAAAAGGTTGAATTTCTCTACGGAAGTGGAAGATAATTTCATAGCTCAAGGCTACTGGTGGATAGAGTTTTTAAAAATTCCACTTGTTTGGCAAAGCACTAGAAACCAAGAGTCTATGGAAAGTTATCAATCAGGAATAACTTTGGCACAATGTTATTATCCATAAATATATTGATCCATTGAATTTGAAGAGTGGATTCGATCTCATATCAAATAATATTCTAATGCATCCATAATATGGAAAAATCCAAGTCCTTTCATTTCCTCTTATTGGAAATTGGCTAGAAATGGGGGTACATTTATGTCATTCACGTGGGATTCACGATGAAGTGCATATTCATTTTTTGTAATCATTGAAGGAATATAAAGAATCATTTATGTAATAAGACCATCATGCATCACTAGACTACATGAAGACTATCTTCACACTAATGAAAATATCACTCGAACCATAAGAATGGCATTCAAGATAGTGGAAATCAACAACTAGACCAAATTCATTTTCCCTTCACTAGAAGATCGTGTGTGTGTGTGTGTGTGTGTGTGTGTGTGTGTGTGTGTGGTAGAGGGCCTCAATTTGCTTAATATGGAGAGTAAGAGAAATTGGGGTACATTTATGTCATTCACATGGGATTCACGAAGAAATGCATATTCATTTTTTGTAATCATTAAACGAATATAAAAAATCATGTATGTAATAATACCACCATGCATCACTAGAATACACGAATATTATCTTCACACTAATGAAAATATCACTCAAACCAAAAGAATGGCATTCAAGATGGTGGAAATCGACAACTAAAACAAATTCATTCTCCCTTCACTATAAGAGACTATTAAGAAGTGTGGGGGGGTGGGGGGCGTGTGATAGAGGGCCTCAATTTTCTTAATATGGAGAGTAATGGATGGGAAAAAGATGAGGTTAGGGATGGATATTTGGTTGGGTTGTACTAGTAAATACCATGTTCCTCAATATAGGATAGATATATTTAATGGCCATGGTAAGTATGTACTTGTAGATGTAGCAAACCCAATAACAACTACATTATAGTAGTAAGGTTGATTGAGCGTAGAGGTGATGGGCTTGGGAGCACTATATGCATAGTATTGGCAAGACTTTATTAGGAATCTAGTGTGAAGTGATATTAGACTTGTACTACTATATGTTTCTTTGGTATGGTCTAAAATCCCATCTTTAGGTAAGTACACAACAAGTATGGGATATAAGGCTATGTACAAAGCAGATGCAACAAAAGAAACCTAGTGGTGAGGGAGAATCTAGAAAGTAAAACTCCCTATGAAATTCAAAATTTTCATGTGGTTGGATTTAGGAAATAAAGCTTTGACTTGGGATGTCCTTTGAAAAAGGACCTGACAAGGTCTAGGGAAGTGCATTCTTTGTAGATGTGAGGTGGAAACAACAAATCATCCTCTAGTTTAGTGTCATTTCTCTAAGGAGGTTTGGAGTCTTATTCTTCCATTTGATAGAGGATAGGTTTTTAGCAAGGTGCATCCTTGTTAGATTATATCAAAAAATGGTTCAAAGATAGATCCATCAAAGCACATAGTCACTACATTTGATTGCCTCAAGATCCATTTGGTTAGCAAGAAATTATAGAATTTTTTAGGAGAATGAAATCCCTCCATTCTAGGTGCAACACCAAATTAAATTCCTCTATAATCGAATCAAATGTACCGTAAAGACAAAAACCCCAAGATAATTAAGGAACCTAGAGATTAAGAAAACTCTTCCATGTGGTTTATTTGGTGGAATCTACCAAGGTTCTCCTAGCTTGTGTGGGATTGGTAGGGTTTGTGCCTGACTCAATGCATTCTTTGGATACGATTTCAAATGGTTGAGTGTTATGGTTATTTCGAATGAGGTCTCAAGGTAAAATCACTGACCAACTGTTGTTTCTCTTGATGAGATTGTTGAGCCTCACTCAATGTCCCCATTGGGTTAGGCCCCTAATTAGGCCGACATTTTACCATGTTTACCATCCACGAAATGTGGGGAAGTACTTGAGGTTTTTTGTGATTTCTTCCATCAGAATGTGTGTGTGTGTGTGTGTGTGTGTGTGTGTGTGTGTGTGTGTGTGTGTGTGTGTGTGTGTGTTTGAATCTCATAAATCATATCCAAATAATCCATTGAGTCAGGAACAAAAAATTTGTTAGCTTTTATGGTTACTCTAAAAGTGTTCTCACCTTGCTAGGAAAGCATCAAGTCTCCTAGCCCCTTGAAGATGCTTCATAGACACGTGGATAGATAAATTTGGGTGGATGCTTGTTCTCGATTACAGTGCTAGCATAGTTTCCTTAGGAGGTTTTTTTCCTAATCGACATGATGGTTGACCCATTGGGTGCACACAATGGGGAAGTGGTTACTTTATTAGGGGATGGACCTGCTTAGGAGGAGGAGAAATAGGAACTTGGAGGAGTGCACTTAGCCCTAAGAGCTTGGGACCATGTGATATACACCTTGGAGGTTGGACACTTGACTTGA
>CBVK0100577383.1:0-15268 GCA_900067695.1 Picea abies | reverse complement strand
TTATGATTCAACTCGGTTAGCTGGCTCCGGATCAATAGGTTAGGTAATAAGCCAGTTAGTCCTAATCTTCATACTGTATCTTCCTAATAATAATACTAATCTTATCCCAACAGTGTTACCATTAATCTAAATAAGTAAAATAATTATTTGTAAAGACTTATGAGGGCGCGTTGGCGTTAGTGTTCTTCTTAAGGCTATCGCTTGGTGGGTGGTCTTGGGTTCAAAACCCTTTAATAATAATAATTCAATTTTTTTTTTTTTTTTTGGTTGTTTTACTCATTTAAAAGGACAAAATACTTAGTTAAATTAGCATGTGTAAAGACCTAATTAAATGAAATTAATTAAAATGTTAAACTAATTTAACTTAAGAATTTAACCAATTTAACTTAACTAATTTAATTATAATTATCTACATATAATTAAAATTAACTTAATTAATTCTTATACCAGCCAATTTAACTTAAGAATTTAAAATTAAATTAAATAATTCTAAAACTTTATTTTAAAATAATTATAATTAAAATAAAAAAAAATTAAAACAATTAATTTTAAACAATAAAATTAAAAAAAATAAAATAAAAAAAAAATTTACTCGGGAAATACTATACATATAGAAATAGGCATCGTGGGTCCTCGCATGAGGCCCATGTGCCCCCTCCCCAGGTGCTCATCCCTTTCGAGACTCCTCTTCATGGCCTCGTGTGCACTGGTGTTGGTCTGGCCATGGCTTTGTGCATGGCGTTTTGCTGGTAGGAGAGGTTGTCGGCCCCTTTGTCGATTCATGCAATTAATCCGCCTTCCAGATCAAAATCTGAGAGTTTTATGGTTTCGTTCAGGCTAATGGAAAATGGGTTCTCCTCCAATTCCATCAGTTTGTGCCCGAGACCGACTAATTCGTTTTCCAACAGCCAACTACATGGTTCTTTTTTTGAATCCTTGGGAGCCCAAGACATCTCAGGTGCAAAGGAGAGTAAGAGAACCCAAAAGTTTTCGTTGCAGGTTCGTGCAACACATACATGTATGCCTCGCCTATCTCCCTTGGCGCATTGGTTGTTGGGGTTGTTCCAAAGTTTAGCGCCTTGCTTCAAGAGGTCATGGGAAAAAGGAACGATACCAAATATGGTTGAAGTTCATTCAACCCAGGAATTGGTTGATTCTCTTCTATTTGCCGGAGACAAACATGTTGTTGTAGATTTCTACGCTCCTGGTTGCGGTGCCTGCACACTGGCGAACAAGACAACGAGCGATGGGGTTCATCAAGCCGGGAGGAGGGTTCTACTTTGCGGTTTTGTATTTGTATTTATTTCAAGAAAAAAGCCTTCCATTCTGGAGGAGGCGATGCAGGGGTTTGGCAGCCACGACAGTGAAGTGAAAGTGGAGGTCGGAAGCATGAATTCCAGCAGCAAGAATAATACGAATAATAAAGAAGAGAAGACATGGATTGACCTGGGGGATGGATCAGAGGTTGTGTAATTTCCACATTTTTTTTCCTCATGGCCAGTCTGTGCAGTGGCTCAATTACCTGGATCAACACATTCCATGGACAAGGCCTTCTCTGTTCATCTTCGGACATACTTGTTCACAGGTTCATCAAATCAATTTATGCTCAATTGTACCTACCCATCTATCTCTGTCTGTTTCTCTTTTCTATGTTTGTATATAATGTGGTCTGTGTATGGGAGAATGAAACTTGAAACTACAGAACTCACTGTTATGGGTAATGCAGTTGAATAACGAATACAGAATTATCATTTAATTACTATTTTTCTCTCTTTTTGGGTAATCGGAGCAGGGTATTTTACAATCCTTTCCAATGATCTCCAATGCCCATCTTAACTATCAGTCTTAGCCCTTCCCTACACACGGGTGTGGCTGAACATTAGCAGCTTCTAGTTGTCACCTTACAAAGCATTTTGTTATTGGAAGTATCCGTGCTTTAGCGCTATTTTATTTTGGGAC
Source organism: Picea abies (assembly GCA_900067695.1). Classification (NCBI taxonomy): domain Eukaryota; kingdom Viridiplantae; phylum Streptophyta; class Pinopsida; order Pinales; family Pinaceae; genus Picea; species Picea abies. Next base: position 13,309 of record CBVK0100577383.1, on the reverse strand, counting down.
AAGACCTGTGCAGCAAGTGTGCCCTTCTTCAATTTGGAAAGATCAGAAGGCAGTGAAACCATGGGTGGGGTATCTATTCCGCCAAAGTTGCCTAAGACTTGCACCCAGTCACAACTACTTGAGACTGTCTGTTTCTCTTGCATGGGAGAGACAACCCTCCTAAGGGCGAAACATGTCTATGGTGGGGTATGAAACAACCCACCTTATCATCCTTATCATCTGGCCAAGCCTCCGTTGATTCCAAATTGATCTTTTACTGGTATTATTTTGATAGGAATGAAAGATATTCATTGAGAAGGGAGGTCTTCTGACATTATAATACATTACAGTCGATATGCAAATTAAAGGTAATTCTGCCATTTGAATGCTTCTAGAAGTAGGGTTACCTTTTATATGGCTAATAGCTTTGTGCACTTTGCTTGCTTTCTTTTTAGTGCAAAAGATGAAGGACGTTTCATTTTTCTTTGCTATGCTCAAAAGGGCATCCAGTAGTTAGTACTAGTTGTTTGGTCGTAACTTCCTTCTTCAATTAAATCAAGTGTCTTTTAGGGTGCTCCTATTGCAATTTTCAAATTTGATTCTCTTAACATTGCTGAGATAACTTATTATATATTGATATGCCTAATAACCGTTGAGTTGAAACAGTTTTTCCATATTAATTATTTCAAATGAGTCTACAATGATTTAAAGCCATCTCCTTAATCCCTAAATAGTTGAAGGCTCATCTATATTCCAAAGTTGTAACAACCCTAGTTGTATTCATATTTCACTTGTTTTACTTTGGTAAATTTGTTTTTACATTTTCAATATGTATTTCTTTTATATTTATATTTGTGTTAAAATTTCTGTGTTTGGTTTGCAGGTTAGGCAGAGCTGGGAACTTGGCCCTTAAGGCTCCAGATTGTGAACGAGGTGCTCTGATACCATTTGTAGTGACTTGAAATAAAAATTTGATATAAATCATTTAATTGCACAAATAGATTAATCACCAGAACATATAAATTTATTGAGCTAAACATATTAGCTTACGGATAGCCTCATAACACATCATATTCCTTAAATTTCATAAAACAAATACATAATTTAACATACTTGGGTCTGATGCTAACCCTCCATTTTCTGCTTGTCTTGTTGACCTTCCTGCTGCTGCCTTGCCCAGCTCGAATCCATAGACCAACTCTGCCCAAAACTGAGTATCCACCCTGCCAACTAGGAAAACTACCTAGCTCCAGGATACCATATGGATATCCTGGCCCCTGTGCCCAAAACCCCCAACAAAATGGTGCCCCCTGTACTAACCCTTCCCGACTACAGAACTCAAAACTCCCCTGCACAATCTTAGGGAACCCTCCAAAAATCTTCCCTGTAGAAAATAATGATCCCTTGCTTCGTAACCTTCTCCCCCTCATATCCCCCTTCACCGCCCTTTCTCCTCATTTGTTTCCTTATCCCCACATTCATTCCCTTATCCACATATTTAATGCCCCTTATCCAATTTATTAATGTTCCCTATCAGTTTATTAATGCCCCTTATCCCTGCCGTATACGTAACCCTTTTTTTTAATCCCCTAATTAATTTTTACTTAATAATTCCCTAAACATATATTCTACTAGGGTTGTTACAATTTGCCTACGAAGCTTTGTGGACCTCGAATCCATTCGAGATCCCCTGTTTTCTTCCAGAACATTTGCTTTCTATACCCTTGAAGGGATTCAAACTTTTTATCCTGCTCATTACGATCTACTCGAGTGTCGACTCTACCTGCCTGGTAACTGACTATGAGCTGGCAACCTAGTTTCCCATATTTTAGCAACTTACATAGGTGACTGCGGGGGTATACCATGGTACTTAGGACGGATTTTGGATCGCGCTTCACAGAGTATAATCGAAGGGTGCTTCCATGTTCAATTTTCACTTGCACCGGTCAGTTTCTCTAGTGTCAATTGGCATAACTTTCCTTCCTAATAGATAGTTGTTTGCTTAATTTATCTTTAGGAAACTTTTTAGTGTGTGCTTTGTGTTCAACTCTAGTCAAGCCTTACTGAGTCGGTTGATAATTTCACAAAGTGGAAGATCAACAACTCCATCGGTCGTGAAGGTTTTAGGGCCTATCACTGGTTACTTTGGAGCCACCTTCACCACCATTGCGATGAAGACTTGACCAAGAAGGGTTGTTCGAAGCGACCGGGCCACATGAAACTGTGCCCGAGCCTTATCCACGAGGATACTTTTTGACTCTAGAGGAACCTACCATTTCTGACCTTGAGGTAGAATCCCTCAGGCCAACTAACCCTCCGATTATCGACTTGTCGGCACCGATCTTGATTCATATTGTTCCTCCCGAGGTGACATCTTCTGAGCGCCATCTAGTCCTATGAGTGAAAATGGAAGAGAATGTTGCTACTTTGTCCAGGAGTCCTCATACTCCCGTTACAACTACTACTTCAGGGGGAATCCAACCTCCTCTCCCACCTTCGTCATTTAGGACCATAGTGATGTCGACTCCCTCAACTTTAGGCAGTGGTCTGATACCATTATCGACTTTGACCACTGCTCCGTTTACTCAGAGTGCGACGGGCCATCCCTTCTCATATGGGATGCTCGACTTTGATTTAAACTCGGTTCTTACTTATTATACCTTACAAAACATGGGTCCGGGGGAAGGGAGCTCGAACAGTCTTGTGCAAGGGTCAACCAGAGGAACTTATGTCCCTTTTAGTGCTATCCCTTACGGTGGAGGTCATATAACTCCTCCATCCCTTTCGCTCGGTGGTGCTTTTCTGCAGCCAATTAGGCCAAATGCTAACTATAACTTGTTTGGTGGAGGTAGTTTAGGACCTTCATCTTATACAATGCTGGTGGGATCTATGCCATTCTCTTTGTTTGGTGCCTTTGAGAAAAATAATTTTTCTTCGGCTACTATCTTGGCTGGGGGAAACCTTAGTTTTGGTCAACAAATCTCGGTGCAAGGTACTATTCCTTCAAAGGGAGCGATGACTAGAGTTTTCTCCACATAGGGTCTTTTGAATACTTGGCAGGGATCAGTTCCCTCATAAGGGATGCTGGTTGGGGGCAACCCATTCCATACTCAATGGAACCCCAGGTAGGACTATGTACCCTTTCCCATCGGATCGGTTGGGGGCATCCCCTTCCAAGGTCCTTGGAACACAATGCAGAGAGAAATCCCTGCAAAAGCTATGTTGTCCAATTTCAGGAGTCAGTTGATGATGCCCCAATAGACATAGTTACCCTATGCTGGTCAAGGCCATGGTTTTTACCAAAACCCTGGCCAAAAATCCAATTTTTCTTGGCAACCTGGTGCCATTCAAAGCCGAGGACCCTCTTTCCCTGTAAATAGTTCACAACCGAAACTACCATTTCTAGAAACGCTACATCTGCCAGACTTGTCGAGATTACTAAATGACCCAATTTGTCATGATCCATGTTGGCCCCCCATGCCGACTAAGTTTCCTTCATATATTCTGAAGTTTGAGGGAAAGCCTGGCAAAGATGCCGATGATCATGTGACGACTTTTCATTTGTGGTGCTTGTCAAAATCGCTGAAGGACGTCTCTGTCCAGTTGCGCCTTTTTCAACTCACTCTTATAGGGGATGTTGCGAAATGGTATGTTGAGCTCGATCGCTCGAGGTAATCTTACTTCAATGAATTGGCAATGGTCTTCTTGAACCATTTCCAGTTACTTATGAGATAAAATGTCGACACTGAATTGCTGGCCAAATTTGAGAAAACCAAGGCTGACCACATCTCTGATCATATTCGAGAATGGCGGCGTAGAAAGAGATTAATTAAGGTCAAGGTCCCTCTTGATTTCTTGCTTGAGTGGTTCTTGAAGTCTTTGGTACCCTACGTATCCAAGTTCATAGTGACTTCTAGAGTGTTTTCAAAAGAGGAGGCGATTATGATATTCCAACAACTTGAACTGATCTACTCTTAGTCTAGCATGCTCTACGAGATCTTGCCAGATGCACCACGATGTACCCTCAATAAGGCTAAGCAAAAGTCTGGATCCCATGCTGACGGTATTGTGGGCTTAGTGCAAAGTAAGTCCACAGACCTTTTTTCGAATCAATTGTAACAATTGTCGATACAACAGATTGTGGCTTGCCAGACACCGAGTTCGGCTGTTCCCCCTACCCAGACGTCGGATGCACACAATGTGCAGTCGAAGAATCCTGAGGCCAACCAACATCCTGAAGGAAAGAAGAAACAACAAAATAACAAGGGTAAAGGGGATAAAAAGGGTACCAATAATGCTGGGAGGGGAAAAACGAAGAAGAAGAAGTTGAAGTAACCATGTAATATTTGCACGGAAGACCACCCAACTCATTTGTGCCCTCAGATTGCAGAAGCACATAAGCTATTAGCACAACAACAACCTGCTGTGCTGATGAAAACATGGCTCATGCATCTGCATCCATGAGCACAACATGGGGCATTCAGGGACCCCCCGTGCCTACCAATAACAACTCGGTCACAAATATTTACATGATGAATTCCAAGGCTCATTTAATAACCAGGGCCCGAGAATATGAAATGACAGAATATTCCGAGAAGGGAAAGGAAGCCACTAACCCATCGACTCCTCTCCAAATCGAGAAGGCGGCGGGAAAAATGATAACTCACATCCCTAAAGGTGCGTTTAAGAAGGCTTCTCATAACCCAAACGCGAGGGCCACCCATAAATACTCATTTGTAGAAGATCTGGCACAAACCCCTTGCATGATGTATGCTTTGGAAGTCCTCTAGAGTTTCCCCTCACAGATAAAAGCTCTGTTGTCTGCCTTGGGAGCGGCAAAGACTTGAAACCCAGAAGCAATCATTTTTTATCCAACCGACTTAAAACCCAGTCTTCCTTACCACGTTGCTTTTCACATAGTAGTGGCTTACACCACGAAATATTTTAAGTGAAACATTTTTTGTACAGTGGTTGATGAGGGTGTCTAGACTTGCATGATTTCATTAACATGTTGGAAGGCCATTGGCCAACTTAGGTTGTCTCTGTCTCCTATGTTGCTTATAACGCCGTTTGACGGTCGGTCGTTTAGACCACACATAATTATTCCTACCTTCCACGTGCATTTGAGAGGTAAAACTATGTGTGTCGAAGTTGAAGTGGTTGATGCACCTCTCAAATAAAACCTATTGTTAGGAAGGAGTTGGACTTATGCGATGCATGCAGTGGTTGCTACGGTTTTTTGGGTCTTTTGTTTTCCACACGAGGGCCAGATTGTGATCATTGACCAATTGTCCTTCTCTCGTCCCGAACCTTCATCAGGGGCTTTCACGGTCCCAATGTTTGATAGTCTACATCTCGACACTGTCAACTTAGGTGCTGGTTTGTTTCCATCGTTGATGGGAAATTTTGATTACCTGCCGTCTTCTGGCGATGTAAAGCTTATATCGGTTTTTCTCGACCAGTCGAGGGCTGCAATTTTACGTCGTTTCGAATGAGCTACTTTAATGATCTGTGGACTTTACCTTCCCCATTGGTTTCAATGGAGGGGACAGGGAATTGTGGCATGGTCATGCCTTTTTCCATGGCTGAAGTTGCATACAACATTGTCCAGCAGACTTCGATTGACCCTGATCTGACTCCCACATAGGAGTTAGATCCAATTTTCGAGCCTATTTGGGCTCAATATTCACTTGCCACTCAAGATCCTTTAGACTTGGTCTTCCCCTCTAACGAGGCAATTCTCAAGGAAATGACTGGTCCTTACAGACCTTGGGATGATCTACATCATAGATGTTACTTCCTTCCCGAGTTAAGGAGAATAGAGGCGAGAGAATTTGTTTTGACCGTGAATGGAGATAATTATTTTCCTATCAATCCTCTGGCCACGCACAAAGTTTACGCCGAGGGTAACATGGAAAGAATTGCTACAATGATTATAATCGATATCTCCAAAACCCATGGCGTTGTGGAGAATGTTTTTGTCAGAGCAGATTGCTCCCCCGAAGAGATTCAAACTTACACTTATTCAAAGAATTCCATGACATTTTTTCTTGGTCTTACGAGGAAATTCCAGGCATCGACCCACGAATTGTTGAGCATGAAATTACGCCTTATCCTGATGCCAAAACAGTCCGACAGAAGCTTCATCTGGTAAATCCTTGAAAAGAGGCAACAATTAAGGCAGAAGTAGAAAAACTACTCAAATTCGGTTTTATCTACCCTGTACAGTTGATGGAATGGGTGTCAAACCTGGTTCCTTTTAATAAGAAACATGGCATGATTCACGTATGTATGGACTTCCGTGATTTGAATAAGGCCTGTCCGAAAGATAATTTCCCTACCCCATTCATCGATCAGATTTTCGATGAGTGCGCATGCTACGAGGTCTTTTCGTTCATGGATATTTTCTCGGGATATAATCAGATTCAAATCAAACCCGAGGACCAACATAAAACAACTTTTATTTGTCCATCGGGCGCATTCACGTATCGTAAGATGCCTTTTGGCCTGAAGAATGCTAGAGCTACCTTTCAGTGGGCCATTTTGTTTTCTTTTCATGACCTTAGACATATAGTTGAGGCATATCTTGATGATCTAGCATCACACTCTCGCAAGAGATCAGATCATCCCACTCATCTTCGACTAATATTTGAGCGATGTCGCTATTATTGGCTTCGATTGAATCCTAACAAGTGTAGTTTCTGCATGATGTCAGGTCATCTTTTAGGTTTTATTGTATCGACAACATGGATCATGGTCAATCCTCTCAAGGTTGAGGCGATAGTTCAATTGCCTTCCCTGTGCACGATACCCCAGCTTAAGAGCTTACAGGGGAAAGCAAATTTTCTTTGGCGTTTTGTTGTGAATTACATTGAGATCACTAAAGGGTTTATGCGTCTCTTGAAAAAAGGGGTCCCATTATGTTGGAATGAAGATACTTAGTGTTCCTTTGAAGCATTGAAACACGCCCTGATGTCTGCCCCTTTGCTCTGACCTCTCGATTATAACATAGATTTCTTGTTGTATTTGGCTACTGCAGAGTCGACCATTGGCATGGTCTTGGTTCAAGAGGATGATTTGCTTGAAGAGAAATTTATATATTACCTTAGTCGAGGCCTGTTTGGACCAGAACTCAACTATTCCCACATTGAGAAACTTGCTCTGGCAGCTGTTCATGCTATCCAATGGTTCCGTCATGACATTTTTCTTCGCAAGACCACTGTCATTTCCATCATGAACCCTTTCAAATATGTGTTAACACAATGGGTCATTGGCAGAAATATTAGTAGATGGATAGTAATCTTACATGAATTTAACTTGGATTTTATTTCTGTGAAATCCCAAAAGTCATTGGTCTTTACTGAATGCATTTCAAAACTTTCGGTCGAGTCTAGCGATATCATCCCCGAATAATTGCCTATTAAGGGAGATCTTTTTCTAATTGCATCTTAGGAGCCCTGGTATGGAGATATACTTGTGTATATCCATACTTTGAAGTGCCCCGCTTTTTCTTCCCACGATGAGCGTCGACAAATTTGACATTAGGCACGAAACTATCTTATACTCGATGACACTTTGTATTGTCAATGCATGGATTGCATTCTTCGACGATGCCTTAACCATGAAGAAGTATAGCTCATTTAACAACTGTTACACTGGAGCATGTGGTGGTCATTTTTCTGGGTTGGAAACAACCCAAAAGATTCTACGTGCAGGTTACTTCTGGCCCTCGTTAATCAAGGATTGCGTTGAGGTTGTCAAGAAGTGCCACCCACGCCAGATCTTCTGTCGAAAGATGCAGACACATGCTGCTCCTATGTTTCCTGTCATTGTTGTTGGTCCTTTCACCAAGTGGGGGATTGAATTCACTACATGTCACCTGGCCTTATCCAGGTGGCATCATTACATCATCATAGCAGTAGAATACTTCACAAAGTTGGTCGAAGCTATGCCAACATTTAGTAATGACGACGAAACTATGACTCTTTTCATATTTAATCAGATAGTAGCAAGGTTCGGTATCTCAAAGGAGATTGTCACTGACCATGGAAGTCACTTCCAAAACAAAATGATTATCGAGTTAACGTCAAATCTCGGGTTCAAACAATAACATTCGCTACCTTATTACCCACAAGCGAATGGTCAGGTTGAAGCTGTGAATAAATCTCTCAAGACTATTCTTCAACGGACGATTAATTTTGCCAAGTCAAATTGGAATTTGATGTTATATTCAACATTGTGGTAATATTGAACGTCTATGAAGACTTCCATCAGTTTTTCACCTTTTAAACTCGTATATGGGCTAGAAGACATTTTACCTTTTGCGTGTCAGATTCCTTCTTTAAAGTTGGCAATAGAATTACTGTCGAACACTTCACCGCTTGAGGAACGCCTACAATATCTCGAGCAACTCAATGAGAAACATCGTGATGTAGCCTTAGCCAATGAGGCTCATAAGAAATGAGTCAAGTGTTAGTACGATCAGTCCATTTTTCCTTATATTTTCTCCGAAGGCGATCTTGTCTTGGTCTATGATCAAGACAAATATCGGGCAGGCAAGTTCAAACCCATGTGGTTCGAACCATTCATTGTGAAAGAGGTCTTGAAGAAGGGCGCTTACTGTCTCGTTGATTTTGAAGGAAATTCCTTGGCGGAGCTTAAAAATGGGCTCTACCTCAAGAAGTATTACTCTTAGGTTGGTCACCTGGGTGACTTCTTGTATATATGTGTAACTTCTTATACATTTTTTGTCTTTTTTGTTTTGTGGACGTGTAGTTATTTATGTCTTGTTTTTCACTGTGGCATATGTCAAGTGAATTGGAGGTGTATTTTGGGTTCGCGGACAGTGCTAGCCTACACACTTGGAGGCTTGCCTTCGCAGCTTGGGTGATTTTCACACCTGGAGGCCAGTTTCTATATTTCGGAGGTATTTGTCTATGCGACGCTACAAACCATGTTGCCGAATACAATGCAGTGATAGAATTGCTTCATTACGCTTTGCCACATGGAATTTCTCACCTCCAGGTTTACCTAGATGCTCAGTTGGTTGTGTCTCATTTAAAAGGGGTTTACCGCATTTACGATCCCACTTTGGACCGATGATTCCTTATGGTACGTCTCTTAGAACGATATTTTGATTACCTTATGTATATCCATGTTCCTAGGAGATTTAATCATCTAATAGATACTCTAGCTAATCAAATTTTAGATTGGCATGTTGCACACACACATAAAAAAACACACACACATGCGTATGTAAATACATTTGTAAAAAATGTCATCCATAAGAATAAAAAGATGTAAATTTATATTTATCTCCAAAAAGTGTTATGAGTACATAGGTGGGCGCGAACGCCTCAAAAGTGTTCAATATACATCACTGGGCTTATGCCCTCAAAAAATACATATACAAAAAGTGCCCTTGTCACATCAACGGTCTATACTATCTAAGCCCGGGGCCTATTGGCCTTGCCATAGTGTACAACGACGTTGGCCTAACGCCGGAATAGCTGGACCCAAGTTCGAGGCACCCCTACTACATGAGGCTACATAGAAGGGGGAATCCTCGATCTCGGCCATAGGTATAGTATGAGTGAGCGCAATGAGGTTTCTCTCCACTCGTCTCAGAACTTTGTCAGCCTCTCCAACTGGGGGTCCCTCTGCAGCTGCTGGTCCTACCTTAGGTCGAGGATGTCGTCGAGTCCTAGTGAAGTCCACTGGTCGCATAGGTCTCACATCTGCACATAACAGATACATAAGTCAGTACTCTATACACACATAAAAAGGATATATATAAAAAACAATTAAAAATTAAATAAACATTAACAATTTTTTTACCTATCTTGCCTCGCTCCTCGCCGGGAGGTACAGGCATGTCTGGGTCTCTGGTGAAGTTGATCCCGACATATGGGTAATCCTTGATCACCGATATTTGTCATGCCCACCAGTCAAAGAATTTTTCATCAAAGGTCTCTATTGTCCTCCCTCCACCCTGTCGAGGCAACAACACTACCCACCTGGTCACTGCTGGGAAGGAGGCCACATGCCCCCATACCATTAGAACTCCCAAATGAGCACACTTTGTTGTCTTTCAAGGTCACTTTGAAATTTAAAAGAAACATCTAACGAGACTATTTATTCTTTTCAATCTCATCTGGATTAACTGAGAAAAGTATCCCCCTGGATTCTTCTTTAATCCCTTTTCAAACTCTATAAAAATGAAAACATTGCTGAGTGATCTTGTTTCCCTTCACGCTCGCCAAACTCAAATTTGAAGGCACATCTGTTCAACGGTAGTTTACCCCTTTTTCAGTTTGGATGACTAATTTTACGAATAAAGGTATGCTCTAGGAACTTCAGTTTGCTAGAAGAGTATTCTCAGGCATAAGTTTAACCCTTTTTTGGGTCTGAGGGACTAAATCTTCGAAAAAGGAACATTCTTGTTGGTTTTGGTTTATCACCTTTTTCGGGCCTTGGAGATTACTTACGAAAAATGAACTCACCTGGAGTCCATAGTTAAGTTCTTTTTAGACTCCCTAAAATTGAAAAGATCATTGAGTGACCTTGTTCCTTCACACTTGTTAAATTGGTCCAGAAGAACATCTACGGACATAAGTTTAACCCTTTCTCCAGCCTATAGATTATAGTGGAAAAAGGTACACCTCGGGAGATTCATCTCGCCGAGAGAGTTCTCCTTAGTTACTTTTATACTTTTTTGGGCTAAGGATACTAAACTCAGAAAAAGGCTGCGAGTCCATAGTTAAGTTCTTTTTAGACTCCTTAAAATTGAAAATATTTCCAAGTGATCTTGTCCTTTTCACACTCGTTAAATTGGTTTTGAATAGATGTCTTTTCGGTGCAAGTTTAACCCTTTTTGGAACCGAATAGACTATCTCCAAAAAAGGTAATCCCTGGAGTCTTCTTTTGCGTTTTTTCAGACTCTCTAAACGTGAAAAAACTACCGATCTTACCTTCTCCGGGCTCGTAAAAAATTACATAGAAGGGGTCTCATTGTGTCTTGCTTAATCACATTTGTAGGTCTCATATTTTCCTGTTTGGCCTAATGCAGACTCCATGTTTCTCTCAACTTAACCTTTGAAGGATTCCTTATACGCAAGTCTTGTAACACTTCTTACCTCTGCAACCTATCACCTTGACCCATGAAGGAATTTTCCCTGAGTGTCCTTTTCCTGCACATGTCTCCTTGCTCTGAGCATTAGTATGTTCCATAAGCTTGGAACTTGTATGCTTGGTTGCGACATTCGTTTCTCCTTTGTAACATAGCATTCTTTTTCAAGCTCTTAAAAAATTGAAAAAGACAAAAAAATCAAATATTCCAAAAAGAGGGGATGGGAAATATTCATTTTTTTTTTTCCAGCAAAACAGAGAGTCACCCTTGGAAAAATCACATCCTTCCGTTTGTTCGTCAAGTATTGGAATCTAGTATGACCTTGGGAAGCTGTTCTTGCTACATATAGTTATGTCCTCCTTAGTTTGGTTACTCTTCCAAACACATGGAGAGTTTGCGTTGCCTTCTGCATCAAAAACTTATGTCAATGTCATGCTGCCTGAGTCTGATCATCTTTTGTGATTTTTGTCCAAGGGAATTTTTACTCAACCTGAGTCGACCTTTCTGCAGTTTGTCTCTTGACCTTCATGAGTCGGCCATCCTGAGAGTCCAGTCAAGTCCATATTCGAAATCGACAAAGTTCTCTACATGATCATCGAGATCCTCATGTCTTTTCCTGACGAGCTTTCGAAGACCTCAAGATAGTGAGTTATACACTCCCATTGTACTCCTACGTGAGTTTTGAAGATCTTGAAGTTGTTTCTCGAGCTATTAAGACCTCATCTCCAGCCATATGTGTCACTATCATATTGAAGATGAATACTATACTTGTACATCTTTGACTAATTTCGAGATGTAGATCTACTTTTTATTGCTCGCAGCTACACTTTATATATTTATATGACATGGATCTGTAGTGTATTTGGTTGGCAACCATGATTTAGTTCATTCCAAGCATGGGTATGCCCGCCTCAGAGAGACAATTGTTGTTTTTCAGATGGCACCTCTCGAACTCTGGTCCCGGGCTCACTCAATTTGGTACATTGGTGAAGATGTAGTAATGTATTTCGACCATCAATTTCTCTTCTGACCTCACACATTAGGGGGCATCTGTTATAGCCCTAAAATTCCCTACTCCTACATACATGGCATTGGCCCTCTTACTTGCATAATTTGCCAAAGCACTGCTTAAAAAACCATTTTTTAGAGAATGTACGCACCCTGCAACATTACAGTCCACGTACATACGCTTGATGCATGCTATAAATCCCGCGTACATATGCTTGCTACACACTAAACAACCTGTGTATGCTTACACAAGTTGCAAAAATTAAAAAGTTGTAAGGAATTCAGTGAAATTCACAGGCTATTGTGGGTTTCCCAACCAAATCACCTGCTATAGCCCGTCACCCAACTGAATAACCATCCTTTTTTCATACAAAAGGAGTTGTTGGGGTCTCATTTCCAATCCAAGCATAAGAACGGTGAAACTCTGCCCAATTTCACTTCCCTTCCTTGCCCAAGATTTTTCTACGTTTTGTGAGATATTACCTCAACATTCCCTCATCGGTCCCTTCTTCTTCCATTCAATCCATTCCCTTCCTTTGAGGTGATCAAAATATTGAGAGAAGAGGCCTATTAAAGGTGCACTTGGAGCATTGTAAAGAGGAGCCCGAACCAGGTTCGTGAAACGATAGCCAACAGAGATTGTAAGTTTCATTCTTTGTTTAATGAATAAAATAATCTCTTTTCCCTGTGCCAAATGATGATGTTTTGTGTATTTTGTTTGATTTATACATAACATTTGATGTCTAACCCTAACTCATGAATAGAAGTAGCATGCTTGTAGTCCTTGTTTTCCTAGTCTTGGATGCAGGTCAACCTTGGGAGGAGACGTGCATTCCTTGGAACTACATATCTTGAGGAGATCATCACCAGCCGTGGGATAAAAGGTACAGTTACCGATCTTCTCTCTTATTCCTTTCTTTTCGTTTGTTTTGGTATGTTTAGGGTAGAGTAGAAACTATATTGAATTTTAGGCGGTCATTCTCTCTGTCTATATCTTAAACCCTGGTATAGTTAAAGTGTAAGTTTTAAACCTGCGAAGTAAAGCAATGCATATAGATTCTTAAGCAATACAGAAATTAATCAATGGCTCATACACAGATTACACAGAGATTTTTATCGGAAACCCTCAACCGGGAAAACCTTTCTTATTTTCATTATCTCGAATTTCACCATTCACCATACAATATATACAAT